>UXGD01002946.1:0-22877 GCA_900474315.1 Torymus auratus | reverse complement strand
CCGTCGAATCGACCCTGGCTGCAGCTCGCGCGAGTGATACAGCAGCGGGGCTTGCGGCTTGATTAAAAATTCAGGGACACACGGCCCTTTGAAGACACCACTATATCAATATCAAAAGTAATTAAAGAAACATAATTATACTAACGGCGCGTGATCATTCAGGCCTGCAGAGCGGCAGCACAAGCGACGACGCCCCGTCGTTATTCCCTCTCAATCCAGCTAAAAGTCGCCCAAACTCCCCCGTCCCCCCATCTTCTTTCCATACCGCATACATTTGCATGCAAAGTACTACACGCGGCAGTGCAATCGCGACAATTCTCTCGCTCGCGCGCGGGGGCAGGGGGAGAAGAAAAAATCCGAGCAGCCGCCAGACGCGACTTTCATCAACCGAAGCTGCAGCAGCGGCAAAATTCCAGCTGAAAAATCTCTGAATAATTCACCCCCCACCCCCGCGCACCTTCGAGGAGGGGTGCAATTCGAGAAAGAGAAAATGAAATAACGCGCGAAGGTGTGAAAAATCATTCAGCCGGGGATGAAAAAAAATGTATACATATATATATATATACATGTTGCGAACGGGCTCGGCGTTGGTTGGTTCATTGCAATTACGTGAGCGCTAAATGCGCCCCACTTGAACGCTTGCGCGCTCGCGCGCCTGTAATAATAATTATGGCGCGAGCGCGGGCGCGCGATCCTAAACATATAATGACCCGGGAGGGACGAGCCGCTGCCGCTAACGAACCCGCGTCGGTTTATTTTATTTTATTTTTTCTTTTTTTTATATGCATGTATGCTATGTATATGTTATAAGCGCTGCTGCAGCGGCGAATAATTAATCGGTGCGCTTAATTAAAGAGTCGAGACGACGACGACGAGCGGGTGAAGCAGTATATACGTGGTACATGTGCCCGAAAAAAGTAGAGAGAAAATTTTGCCGGGATAATATTGGATTTTGCGGTGAATAATATCGCTATAAATGATGCAAGCCATTCATTTTGTATTACTTCGCGTATATAGATATATAACAATAGCTTTTTTTTTGTGCAAGCGTGGATAAATCGACCGTTTTTCCTGCGGTATCATTTTTGCTGTGCCGGAACTAATATATCATGAATTGACAATCGCGTCAGGCCAATTTGTTTCGTTACCGCAAAATTGATCGACCCGGGTATATTTAAAATGTATAGATAAATCATAAAAATATTCGTAGCGGTTCATGGGTAGACCACAATGCGATAGCAAGTTAAACACGGCGACCGCAAAAGTGTAATACAAGACTCGCATTCAGCGGTCGTATATTGTGCAATATGAGTATATACTGGAAAAAAGTTCTGGAGTCAATGATGAACGAAGGCATTATGATATAGTACGACCGGACAAGAGAACGATTTGAATGTTCTATCCTCGATAATTGTGAGAATGAGAAAGTATCGGCAAACCGGAGTAACTTTTTCTCCTCTTTTTTCGCTCAAGATATTCGGACACAATGCTTTACATTTGAGCCGGCGATTAGTACGGAATATCGATAACTTCAGAAAACAATAAAAACTAACAATACTCGTTTTTCGCTCTTACATTATAGAACGATTCGCGCTGCAACCCGTAGGATTATTACCGCGCTCATACTTTCGTGCATATTAATATGCTCGTGCCCCCATTGTCGTCGACAATTCTCCCGTGTGTGTGAGATTTTCGGTGCGCCCGCGCGCGTACAACATATATACAATATGCATATTGTTCGGCTAAGCAGAATGCTTGGCTGCCGCTTGAAAAGGGAGCTCACTCCGCGGTGTATTCTATCCACAATGGATGCATTTTTATATGTACGAGAGAGCGAAACAAAACACGTCGCACGGTGGTGGCATGATGTACATTTAATAAAACTACTAATTCATTGTCTAGCGCAGCCGGGGGGACTATTAACGTGGGGTATGAAATTCAGTTATTTAAAATTTTTATAAAACTTTGAGCTGGGTATTATTGCGCGAACTATAAATTCATTCGTTTTGATGAATGTTGTATAAATGTATTTATGCAAATACCTGTTGATAAGGTGTTAATTGTCTTGTCACGGCTCATAGGCCGATATATACATTAATCCTGTTATCAGATCTATTCTGCACTAGGAACTATGACATATGTCTATATAGATTGCTAATAGACTTGTCTACAGTGTTGTTTGTATACTTTTTTGCGACTATATGTGCATTCATTTAAATAATGAATACTATTATCATTTAAATAATGAATACTACTACGCGTAAAAAAGCATCCAACAGTCATTAATCTCCAACTGACACGTTACATAGAATCAAAAACCATCTTTCTTAAAACGAATCAGTAAATTAATTTAACTCAATTCCCAGTTAAACATAATTTTTTGCCATATACTTCTAGCTATAATTTTCAGTAAAACTCTATTGATTTATATTTAGAGCCTTCGCTTTGATTTCGGCGGGAGTCCTTTGCGCCACCCCGTATACTATTTTTGCAACACCTCTCTATACTCACACTGTATGTCGATCTTGGCAGGCGAGCTGTCGATGATGGTGCCGGTCTTTTCGTGCGTGGCAACGCAGACGAAGCTCCCGCTATCCAGCATCCTGTTGACCCTGGTGATGACCAGGTCGCCATCCCTCTGATGTCTCCTGGGGCTCGGTGCCAGCGGCTGACCGTCGATTTTCCAGGAATAAGTGATCTGACCCTCAGGTTCAGCCTCGCAGCGTAGGGTAACAGGTAGACCTTCGACGACAGTGTGGTCCGATGGGCTAACGGAGAAGTAGACTTCGCCATTCTGGGGTTGTTGGAGATGCTGCGCGCGTAGCTCCTGCGGTCGGATGCCAACACCTGCGAAGAGAGAACAGAAGAGGGTATGAGTTCGTGTATGTCTCTGTGTGGTTGGATAGATCAAACGAAAAGGATCTCCGTGTCTTCGCTCACGTTTCATTATTTGCGAAAAGTACAGAGGGATGAGCGAGAGAGAGGGAGGTACAGAGGCAGAAACGCGAGACTTGAAATGACGGCGGCGGCATCGTCGTCGTGCATTTCCCCGGGGGGCGGCCAGATTACGCTTCCGTCTCTCTCTATCTCTGCTTCTTGTTACACCACTGCCGTGCACATCGACGGTGGGATGAGTGAGAAAGAGAAGAGACAGAGAGAGAGAAAGACAAGAGGATTCGGCGGCCGGGAAAAGAGATAGCGCGAGATAAACATTTCCTGGGTACGAGACTGCGCGACGCCGGCTCTCTATCTACATCCATATATATATATATACCTATGTACCTTTGCGAAACACAATGAATCGCAGCGATGCGCTTCTTCAATATGCAGAAGAGCGCGCGCGTGCACCGCTCCACCCTGGGGATTAACCTCGTTTCTTTCCTGCGCGCGTTTCCGCGCAGCAGCAGCCCCCTGCCGCCGCCGTATATGTATACACCAAGAGAGACCCTTTTCGTACAAAAGCGCGCGCTTCCATTATTTTCCGTGCACTTGCGCCCGGGAAAAACACAAAACAGCCCTAAGCAGGCAACTCTATGACGCATTCATCGGAGAACGAGCGGAGCGGCGCACTACTATAACGACGAGTAGGATAAGGGCTGAATAATAGGGAAAAAGGGGGGCGGGGAAAGTCGTTTAGAGCGATTACCACACGCGTGTGTACGTATTTGCATTATCGATTCGGTACAAAAGCGAGCGACGGCGCGAGCACCGCGAGCAGCAGCCGGAGGAGAACGTCTCTGTCTATTAAAAGCCGCGAGAGAGAGTGATTACGCGACGCGATAATGCACAAGGCATATAGCGCGGCGAGGGTGCAGCGACTTGGCAATTTATCGCTGTGCTGCGTCGTCGCCGTCGTCGTCTCGCGAACCCAGCTTTCTCATTAAATTCTCGTTAAAGCACGCGAGATACGTACGAACGTATACATACACACACCTAAGCGGATAGAAAGAGCGAGAGAGAGAGATACGTGTATGGGAGAACCGGCGCGGAATCTCCAGACTTCCACGCAGTTATTTCCTTCGTTCTTTTTTCCCTCTCCTCCTCCTCCTCCTCCTGCGCCTCCGTCTTCTTCTTTCTTTACTGCAGCAGCAACGGCGGCAGCCCCTTTTCATTCTCTCTCTCTCCCCGCTTCTGCTGAGTCGTCGTCATCGCCAGCGCGCGCGTCTGGCCCTATCTACTCCCCCATACATTCACACACACAAGCGTATATATATATAACTCGCACTGTTTTTCTCCCTTTTTTACGACTTTTCGCCGTTGTACACTACACGCGAGCCCCTCGCAATTACGGGGTCCCGGAATTTTTCGTGTGTGCCGCATTATCTCGTATATAATAAAACCGAGAGAGACAGGCAGAATGCGTACGCGTATATATACGTAGGAGCAGCCGGGTTATATGCCGACGTCTTTCCGGGCGTGCGGGGGAGAGGAAACTCTATCTCTCCGCTCGGAGAGTGGGCTGCACATATACACTTACTTTATGTACATGGGTGAGCGGCGGTAATGTACGCGGGAGAGAATGAATATAAGCGAAGGAGAGGGAGAAAGAGAGAGAGAAACTGTAAGAGCGTCCTGCACTGCATCGCGCGAGTACACATATATATATCAGTATGCGAACTCGACTCCGTTCTCTCTCTCGCGCCCGGCGTAGGTAATTAGCGAAGGAGCAGAGCAGAGCGCGGCGTTACAAACGTCTGTGTTTCTCACACTCTCTCCCTCCCTCGCGGTTCGTGGCTCTCTCTTTATCTCTTTCTCTCGAAACTTAACGTGTTGCTGCACGCCGCTGTATACCTATACTCCGAGATAATACAGACACAAAGATGCGCGTATATAGATATCGGTATATGAGTGTGTACAGGTACTCACCCAGGACGGCGAGGACCACCGCCAGGACGATCCGCACGCTCGTCGGATGCCCCATCGCCTCTTTTTATCCTGCCGCTGCTCCCAACTCTTTCTTCTCGTTCTCTTTCTCAATATATCCGCTCCTCCGAACTGCAAAAATATCCTCGTCCTCACAGCTCCATTCGCGTATAACTCTTATACGTATACATCCACTAGCACAGTGCGCCGGCACAGGCTCAACGCTCGCTCCGAAAAAAAAACGCGCGTGTCTCTCCCTCCTCTCTTCGCTCTGTCTGTACTGTGCGTGCACGGAGCCGCGCGGCAAGACGAACTGAGGAGCTCGTCCGAGCTCGTCGCGATGCGTTCGCGGAAACGAGACGAAACAGCGCGCCGGCGCGCGCGTCCACCGGCCTGCCTGCGCCAAAGCGACGCCGCCGCGCTTTGTGCTCCCGCCGCCGTTGCGTCATCTACGCAAGATTATCTACCTACAAGGGTGTGCACGGGGTGGTAGTGTGTAGAAGGTAATGAATAGTGTCCTGAAGGTATACGGGGGTCGGTGTTGTCAGCCGTTGGTAAGGAAGGGAATGGGAGTGGCTAACGGACAGGTTATGTTACCCGCGAGGGGTAAGGTTATGGTGTACAAGCCAGCCGCTAGATCACACGCAGTCGCGGTTTGAAGCGCGGAGAGGACGTACGCCGTTGACCTGGAGGACAAGAAGGCGACCCTCCCTCTCTACCACGTGCACACCTATATATAGGTAAGTAAGCGAGCGAATTGATATATACCCAGAAAGCGAGAAAAAAGAAGCCGCGCGCTCTCGGCCCTGACAGATAAAAATTCAGAAGCCCGCTCTCTACCAGGTATATATAGATATATATACCTGCACACTACCTCTCTGCTGCTCTTCGTTCGCGCGCGCAGAAAGTATATTTTTAGCAGCGTCCAAATCTTAATCGCGTCACACCTCGGTGGAATACGGTAGCCGCGTTCTCTCTCCCGAACGCGAGAGAGAACGCCATAGCGGCATAACATTATCGCGCTCGCTCTGTGCTGCCGGGACGAAGATTATTTTTTTAAGGAGCTATGAAATATGAAATTTTACCTGCGATATTTCAGGATCAGAGTCGCGCGCGGTATCGCGCCGCCCCGATATTAATAAAACGTAACCGACGAAATATATACGTATATATGTGGGGGCCCTGCGCGTGTTGTATTATAAAAGGGGGCAACACGCGGAATTATAAAGTTATTGTCCCCCGCGAGAGGCCCTCTTCTTTTTTTTTCGCTCGCGCGGGGCTGTTTTTGCAATTAGACGAGGAACCAGTCGACGACGCTTCTCGTGCTCTTTTTTTTTATTTGGAAGCGTGCGAGGGGGCGATTAAAATTGTAGAAAGGCTTCGAATGCCAGGAATTCCCGGTGTGATTCTTTTATTTTTATTTTTCTGAGAGGCCTGACGGAGATGTTCGCAAAGCTACTGCGGCAGCGGCGGCTACCTGTGTTATACGGGTGCGAGAGAATATTAGTCATATATTAATTAATATTCGAACGGGAGGTACAAATATATCTATAGGAAAAGACGCGCTGGGTTGAGGTCTGGAAAAAGTTACGCAATGTCATCGGCGAGTTTTTGGAAGAATTGATATTGAAAAAAAGCGGTGGTAAGAAATGCTCGGTCGTATATTGGTTTGATTGATGTTTTATGTGCGGTTTTTTTGTTCTGAGAGAGTTATGTGACGTGCTTTTGGTCGTCACAAATTCCGTATAACGCGACCGACGAGATCAATAATGAGGACGGTACCTATAGTGATAGTCGAAACGGATATTAACTTTAACGGCATACTTAAACAATTTATTATATTTGTAAATTTAAATACATAATTAATTAATTTCAAATTAATAATTGAACTGTCTTTATAATTAAAATTTAAACTTGACGAATATCTATTTAATCTCGTTAACCGAGCTCCAATGATCCGAATAAGCTAGTCCCATGAATTAATTTATTTATTCTTAAACGTGACAGATGATTATTTTAACGTTTCACGTTATACAAAGTATATCCACTTTACATAACAATAACCCAGATCGATTGCGATCTTCAATAGATGTAATTCCCTGGTATTTATGGAAATCAAAATTGTTGAGCCACCTCGATTTATTACATCAAGACAAAAAGTATTCTGATATACCTTTCATTTCTTTTTTTATTATTCCCAAGAAGCATCATATTAATGAGAAACAAGATTTTTAATGCTTCATAAACCGTATTGTTATATATTGTTTTCTTCCAAAAAGTTCACAATTATACGAAAACGTGTTTGAGAAACTTGTTTCCACGTTAGAATTCGACTGTCGTGTATCGCACGAAAAGTAAAATGGCTAACCAGCCTAATACCCTCGGCAGTATTTCGTTTAAAAAGCCACGATATATATACATATACTTACGCCAAGTAATTAATAACTAACTTCCCACTGTAAATTAACAAAGTTAAGCTTTCGCTTGTTATGTCCAGTTTTTTCTGCGTGATTTAATAGTTAGAAACTACTTTTTCTCGTCTCCCGACGGCGGAGGCAACGAAATAGAACAATAGCTATAGGTATAGGACCGTGTTCCCAACAAGTGGCGCCATTTTGAGATACCGCCCTTCTCATCTCCGCTTGTTTTCGGTGTCACGGTACTGAAATGCGTCGTTGGAAAAGGGAAGTTTGAGAAAAATTATTTTTTAATTTACAAGAGAATTTCGCGCAAAATATTGTAATAATAAGAAATAATTTCATTTTTATGTATCCATAATAAAAAGTATGAAAAATATGGTCTGGTTGTTTGAACATATATTTTTTCATATAAATTTATAGAGATTTGAAAACTAATAGATCTTTACTACTCTGAATTTAGTTTTTTGGATGGTGTGAGATATTGATTTATAAATATATAAATATTCCATGATTTATTAGGAAAATCCAAAGTATTATTCGTAATTGCTGCTCAAAAAATAAAACTTTTTTAAATAAAAGCATCACGGAACATCCGAGTATCAATTGGCATTACTTGCAAAGCCCAAAATATGTAAACGCATTGTAATTAAGATTAGGATTAAAAAGAATATATGAAGTCACGTTCAAAAGTAGACGGCTAAAGCCATAATAATATTGCAATTAGTTTTTTCGCAAAAGTTATCGTTAATTAAACTGCTGAAATAAAAATTTAAAGCAAAAAAGTAAAAATTTGTTTTTTTTTTGGTATTATGCAAATATGCTGCGATGTATCATTTCGATATCACGCATATATCCGCAAATTTTTGTCTCTATTTACCCGACTATAATATTTACTCCATGCTCCGATCGATTGCGGATAAATCCATTCTTAGGTGGCAAACTATTACCCAACTATTAGGAATCGGATTAGGGAATTGATGCGCTAGTCGCGCGTCGACGGGATTTTCGTGATAGGATTTTCAGGATGATCAGTTTATTCATCGCACACAAAGACTATGACCAGACACAGTTCAATTAATATTTCATATGTTTATTATACGACACGTAATTCAATTCGGCAGCGACGGCGGCGTCTCTCCCTCTCCTTCTCTATCATCCGCCGCCGACATCGTTAGAGATAATTGTTACTGATACTTTTCTCTTCGCTCTCGTCCTTTTCTTATTCTCTTTCTTCCGTTTTTTAATAACAATCTAAACAGTCACGGTACTTACACCTCTAGAATCTTATGCTGATAATCAATTGCATGTATATGCGTATGTATATTCATTTGTATATTATATGTATAATCACTTTCTCTCTTTTATATATGCACATAGTTTTCAATTATTATCTTCGCTCTCACTCATTCATTCGCTCGCTCTGGCTCCTTCCTATACTTCGTCAGCGCGCCGACGACTGCTGTTGCTGACCCAGTTGGCAAACCTAAATGCTCTTTTTTTTCTTCTTCCCTCCGCACGCACTCATACGCATACAATCCACACTAACAAACACAACTCAACGGGATATGCATGTGTGATTCTTCTTCTTTAAACTCCGAAAAATTTTCGCGCGCTCGATTAGGTATATAATAATATAATACAGAGTACAGCCGACGTATCTCGCGCTCGTGTACGCACATACGCGCGTGTGTGTATATATATCATAAGGATTTTCAGCTAAGAGGATCATTTCAGACGTATGCGCTGTGGATTGCCAATCGGTGATTGATATGTCATCGAGAGAGATATATTTCTATATAATATAATTTTATAGTCGGCGGGAGTATTAGGAATACAAGGGCAAGGGGCTTTCTCACGCACACTCACACAGTAGATATTTTTATATGTACAAATTATCATTCGATGTTCATTTTGGCGATATAATATATATATATTTATGTATTATGTATAATATATATACGTATAGCGACTTTTTATGTACACGAAATACAGCTTCTCTCCGTCTCCTCCGCTTACATTCTACACGTCGTTACATTACGATGTATCATATACTATTTACACGATGCGACAGCCGCATGTGCTGCCCATCATCATACACATACGCACTTACACACTCTCTCCCTCTTATAATTCGCGAATAATGACTAGTCGCGCTCGTCGTCGTCCTCCTCGTCGTCGTCTTATTGCAAAAAGATCCAATCATACGCATAGTCGTCGTGGCTGCTGCTGTTGAAAACTTGGACCGACGAAGACGACTCACTTGCGCTCGCCCCAGCCGGCGCTGTTGTAGAACCACGAGGAGGCGCTCTCATCCCGCGTCCGTGGCCAGGCATTGTCCAGGCCGTTCGCCCCGCCGCTTTCCTGCGCCAGCACATAGAAACAAAAACACACACGTCGAATTGTCGGCAATATTGGTCGGCGATGCCTCTCGTGCATTTTGTGTTATAAAAGAAAGAGGAACGAAAGCTTCGAAAAGTCATTTCGATCGAGAGGGTGCGACGCGGCGCGTCAGTTGCAGCAGCGTACTGCGGAATGGTATATAGCGTATATACACAGGCTAACGCCTGGATTACAACACTTTAAGTTTGAGAACGGAATAAGCTTTACACGTGTATACACAGGCCTTATCCGATTTAAGAAGTATTATTGTGTTTTGAGTTAAGATGAGCGCGCGCGTGCGCCTGGATTCCGCATTATATGCAAAGAATCAAACTCTCGAGGCGCACGCACGCGCTCAGGTGGAATGCAAACACGCGAGTAAGAGAGAGATGAAAAAGCAGTGCGGAAGAAAAGTTCTGTTTATTTAAAAGCGGGGGACGGGGGAAGGGTTGTGTATGCATATGCGCGCGAGTATAGGTATAGGATTCGGGCTGGAGGATTGTAGTGCTCAATAGAAAAGTTTAGTTTTGTAATTGGAATTAAATGTGAGTTATATATGTTCACGAATGGATCTTGTTTTGACGTTCTCCTTGTAGTTATTGGATTCTAAATAATGAAACGTGTTGTAATAGTGTACTTAGAAGGATATAAAAGACTAGTGTTGACAGTGAAATATAATAAGAGAATAATAAGCAGATTCATAAGGTTCGCCTAGAAGTACAAAACATACTTTTATTCCCAACTTCATTATAATGACCACTTTATTGACCCGAAAATAGGAAAAAAGGTAACATTTTATTCCCTCTTATACTTTATTCCCACAAAACAGAGACGTAATACAAGGGAAGAAAATGAGCTATTTCAAGTGAGTGCTGAAAACACCTCATCCGAGTCTGAAATAGCTCTTCTTTCCGTGTTATACAACATATTTTTTACAATGAGTGAATGAAAGGGTTTTCTATATGCATAAAACTTGGGTAAATGATCGTGCATTTTGATTCATGCGCAACACAGTTAAAAATGATTATCTTGTTAATATTTTACTTCAAATTTGCGCGCTCTTTGTATATTAATTATATCTAATTTGCAAATATTCATTATTTTGTAATTTAACTTTAAATGTTCTCAATAATCCTTCTAAATAGGCCAAAAAGCTTTAAAATGCATGAATACGATAGTAGAGGATGAATCCGTTAAATTCCTTTGAGGCAATAAAGTAACATCGTCTGACTTTTTACGTTTATGATGAATTTGGTTAAAACGAACAATATTATAACACATGAATACGAAATAATTTTTTAAGTCTACAAAGTGGCCACAGTGGAGCTAAGAATAAAGTACTGTATGTAACACGGGACTAAAGTCGATCATTCCCTTGGGTGATGAACTCACCCGTGGGGATAATCTGCGACTTTACTCCCTTGTTGCATAATGTAATATTATAAAATAGTATTTTTTTTAAATGTGCGTTTTATCATAAAATATTTTGAAACTCGTGAATTGACTCAAATCTTTTTTTGGGCGGTTATCTGTCACGTTAATACTTTTCTTTTTTTTAAATTGGACAAACGCTAAAATGTATCGTAAGTAATTAAAACCTACGTAATCTAGTAACTGTTTAAATACGATTCTCAGATACAGAGTATACCCTCAGAACAAGAAACTTAATGAATCCGTTACTGTGCGAAAAAATGCTGCCTTCCATAGCACTTTGGAACAAGCAAATCACTTCTCACAGCAAACCAGTCAACCAGTTTCTTTCTTCTGAGCGTCTCCTCCATAACACAATTCCCTATATTTCGTCACATCAATACTCTCTCTCCAACATAAATATACTGACCACGACGTTGAGCTGGTGGCTCGCCGGCGACAGGTAGTCCATGTTGCTGTAGTACGACGAGTAGTTCTGGTAGCACTGCTGCTGTCCGCCGGCCGTCGTCGCCCAGGCGGCCGCCAATCTCTGGTGCTCGCCCTGGAATCCACCAGCGCCGCCGCCTCCGCCGCTCTCCGTCACCGCCGGGCTCCAGATGCTGCTGCTGCTCCCGCCGCTGCTGTACACCGTGCCCCCCAGCTGCTTAAAAGAGAAAAAAAAGCGCGCGCGCTGCGCGTCTAATTCGGTTCTTGCCATCGCACACGTCCTATGCGTGCACGTCTGTGTTTACTTTGAACACCTATTTCAATGCGCGCGCTGATGAGAATATATTACCGGAGGGAAGCCCTTTGTGCCCCAGCGCGCGTCTGTCTCTGTGTATGTATATATATGCATGTGTGTGGGGGTATATACGGTAGCGCAGTGGGACGAGGCGACCCCTGTGTGTACACAAGGAAGTGAGAAATCGAAGTCGGAAGGAATCCGCGCCGGCGGCGGCTTTTCAACGCTCTCTCTCGGCGGCGGCTACTGTGCGACGCGCGACTGCGTGCAGTGCTTTTTTAGGGGGAGATGAACGCACGGATCGGTGGGAGAGTTTAGGGATTTTTTAAGGTCGAATGAATTTCTCATTTTCGCTGCTGAAAGATTTACGTAACGATTCATATGAAATAATATATGCGACCTTTAATTAAATGCCGTTTAATTAAATCAGATGATTAGTCACGGGTCCGATGAAATTCAAAATTTTCCAAATGTATGTAGCTGGAATGTTCTCAAAGCCGTAGCTTTTGTGGCATTAGAAAATATCCATTAGCATTTAAACAATCTCTAAGTATTTCCATTGGCTATATGTATATATACACCCAAGTTACATCTTTCGGCTACTGTATCTCAATACCTGCCGCGAATAATTCCTCCTCGTGGCGAATTAGCATAATTTTGTAATTTTAACAGTACCGGGCACAATAATTCTATAATCAGAGAGGCGCCAGAGGAGCTTGCGTAAGGCGGTAGCCGCGAGTGTATTTAAGAAGTAAAATATATTTCGGACGGAATTTATTGATTTGAGAGAGCCGCGCGCGCGATGGCGATGATGATGAAGCGTCGTGCACGGATTCCTTTCTGCACGTTTCTGTATAATTATGGGCCGTACGTGCGGCGTAAAGAAGCGAATTTATGGCGGTCCATTAGCGCGCGATGACGTAAATTGCGAGATTTCGAGTGTAAACAAATGAAAAACGACGGAAAAGCAGCGATAGGCGAAAATTGCGCAAGTCACGTGCGGGAAAAAATAACTTTGAAGTATTGATACATATTTAATATACCGTGGAACGACGTAGTAGATCTATTAAGGCGTCGCTTGGATAAAAAAAAAAATAAAATTGAGTTATGATCTTGTTTATGGTTTTTTGCGTGATCTTGAATTTTTTTTATTGGATCGTAAATAGGAAATAAGTGCAACGAAAGATTTATTTTTATAACAACACAAACTATGTTCTTTTAATTTTCCATTACTCACATATATGAATTATTACAACAATTTCACGTTTTTCACGTTTTTATACTATTATATTTAAATTTTTCTCAAACTTATTAAATCGTGTGAAAAGTCTGGATAAAGCCCAATGAACGGCTGGTTTAAAAAGTATGACGCAAGTCTTTCTGGTGAAATAAATTTAACTTTTTCCCGAACATTATTCCATACTTTTAATAGCACTCAATTTTGATGCTCTACTAATGAAAATCTTATCGTATTGAATCAAGTTTGAAATTTTACCAAATCTCGGCATAAGTTTTGATTCGTCCACCAGTAAAAGTTTTCAAAAATACCAGACATTTAATGTAATCGTTTACCAGTCTTTCGTATACACGCAGACAGCAGCCTCAAACAAGAACTAACTTCCAAACCTAGCAAAAAAAAGAGAACACCGAAAAACCACAAAAACTTAACCCCCGGTAAAAACAACAAGACTCGCCGAAAATTCTCTCATCGACCCCGAAAACAAGATCACACCTCCTCGCTCGGTCTGAAACACGACAAGCCACTATGCGCGAACCACCCTCGTCCCCCGAAGAATCACGTACCACAGCGACCCATCTCTCTCTCTCGCCTCATCGAAAATCGATGAATAACAAGCGCGTGGGGCATCCGTTCCCTCGTGTCGATTACGAAAATATTTTCCGTGCACGCGCGCGCGATGTGTCGCGTAATAGCGCCCGGGGGCCAGCAGAGTGTCTATAGTAGTGGTGATGGTTACATAGGAAGCATTCGATTACTTACGCTGGGTGGCGTCGTGCTGGCGGCTAGCAGGAGGCTGTTGCCGGCCGTGCCGGTCGTCGTCGCGCCGCCGCCCGGCTTGTACTGGGGCGAGTCCCGCAGCAGGGCCGGCGAGCTAGCCGCCGAGCCCGCAGTGCCGCCGCTCCTGGAAAAACAGGGGTAACTGGCTGATTATTGTGGTGATTGAGTGGCGCGGGGGTGTTGCTGAGTGATTTTTTTAATAGCATGGGCGGTAGGGAGGAGTACGGAGCATTTTTTTTTTCGTTTTTAAAGTCTGTGGCAACTTTATACGAGAGTTGTATGGTAATTTTGGTACGGAAAGAAAAATGTTTCCTTAAAAAGACTGCGTGAAAAAAAATTTTCTAGTAAACATTGAAATGTTTTGTTGTAAAATTTTCAGATTTGTTAAAAAAATTAAGAACATTTATCACAGCGTAATTTGTACAGTGAAAATTTGTTATCATTCTCAGATTTTGTGTTTCAAAGATAAAACTAAACAGTGCAAATTTTACTACAAAATTTTTCTCCGTAAGAAGAATCTAGGGATACAGGTTTGAGGAAAACTGTAATGAAGAATTCAATAGAATTTTTTTAGTATCCTACATAGAGATAGATTAGACCTTTTACACATTTTTTTATAGACTAAAAATAGAACAATTTTGTAGAAAAAAGCTCAGGATATAAAAAAAAGTGGTAATAACTTTTGCTAGGCTATTTCTTTTCGTGTATAAAGGAATACAAAAATTTTCGTACAATATCAGCTTTTGTTTTAAAAGTTCAATCAATTATTAAAAAACTGAGTTTTGTTTTTATTTTTCCCTCCGTGTTCGTAATGAATGCGAAGTGCCAGCAGAAATAGCAGGAGAGATATATTTAATTTATAAACGTCCAAGTTTCCAGATAAACATTTTTCCAGAAAATAACAAATATTTCCAAGTATTTTTCAAATACGATATCGATGTTGTAAATTCCGAAATAGCTGTATTCAGAACGAAATAAGTACTGCACGTATAACAAATTTTCAAAAAAAATAATAATTTTTGTTGTAATGAATAATTTATCGAAAACTAGTATTGTGACAGATGCGAAATCTTTATTCCTGTATGTTTCTTAGAGATCTAGATATATTTCTATATCAAAATATATTCTAATTCGCTATTTAAATTTTTTGAAAAAACATAACCATCTAAAAATTGATCAGTTTTACAAAATATCCCCTGCCAAAATAATAGAAACACAAAGTTGGATCAAATTTTCCTGGAAACAAAATCAAATACAGATTCAAGTATCTGTCCTATGTCCGTGTCCGTCACATGTCCCGTGGGCACAATGCAATTGTGCGTTAGGGGATAGGTATTTTTGTAGTAAACATCAGCTGCGCAGGGTAAATGCTTGTTTTCGCTCCAGTTGATGTATTAGGAGTGAGGTAATATTTGTTTTCTTTCTTCTGTCCCGTTGTAGGCGACAATGTGTAACAACTCACTGCATTAAAGGAAAAGTTGTATCTAAATTATAGAATCTGTATTTGATTTTATAAATTTCTGAATGAATGTTTGAATTTTAGAAAGAAGAGTCTAACGAAACGATCTTTTATACATTCATTTTCCATAACACAAAGACTGAAAATAATGTGTATAAGAAAAGTTACGATGTGATTTTAATGCCATATTAATTATAATTGGCATCTCCTTTTAAAAATTACTGGAGAATATTAAGGAACGTATAAAAAGCGGAAAAAGAATTAAAAAATTACTTTAAGTGTTAATAACCTATGAAAACACGACGTCCCTTTAACGGGCGATGTGATTTACCGCAATTCAAGTTGAAGGTGTAATTACGGAACGCAAATAAAATGACAAGATTTATGTAGGTTACGCGTGCACCGCTCAATCGATTTCATAAAAAAACGAAGAATCCCTGTGATGGGATTTGCCGTGTACTTCGAAAGTTTAAGACGCGTGACAGTTTTACGCCAAAATATGTATAGGTCGTGAGTTGACGGATAAGCGCCCGAGAGCGCGTTTCTGGTTAACTGACGAGGATTTATTCGGACAGTAATAGAACGTAAACTTCCAAGTTTAACTCCGATTTATAATATTGGCAAACTTGTTAGCTGATAATCGGAACGGGGCTGAAGTATACTTTTTGCGGTCGGTTTCTCGGCGAGACGCGCGCTCAAAGTGCCCAAAAAATCCGAAAAAGAACAAGATTTTTACAACTCGCGCGTACTGCCTTTATTGAGACGAAACTATTCGTTTTCTTGCGGTTATACGCGCGTGCGAGGGAGATATATAAATCAATCTCACATCGATAAAATTTAATTCTCGCGTGCACACGGGCGCAACCGGCTATTATTCAATTTGGTCTTTTTCGCATATTACGGTATTTATGCAGATTTTCGGGATAAATCGGCGAGCCCCGGCGTGAAATATGGCTTTTGTTAAAATCGCCGCGGAAAAAAAGCATTAACGTGCCCGTATTTTTCTCTTGTTGCCAATAAAACGCTGTAAATACCATATTTATATTTAATGTGAAGTTTGAAAAAAAAAACAAAAACGGATCTTTGTTCGTGACTATACTATATGCTGGAATATAGCGATAGTTTCGTTCAATGCAATTCGCGGTATGTGATTTTTTTTCACAGCGAGCTATACGTTCCACAAAAGTATATTTAGTTAAGCGCGTGTGTTGTTCAAATGTGCGGTTTGGCGCGCTTTAAAAAAAAGTTTTTTTTTTGTCGGTTTGTTTTTCGCCGTACCTAACGCGCTGCAAACATTGTTTCACGTATTACCATTGTAACTCCGGGATTTAGTATATCCGAAAAAAATATTCCGCTGAAAGCCCTCGCGCTCGGTGTATTGATTGTTTTCCTAGAATTTATAAATTGCGAAATATCCTTTGAATACACGCGTAAAAATATCTTTCATTCATAAATGAATGAAATGCAATATCAATATTTGCTAATAAAATAATATTTTGTTTGGACAGCATTTACTGATATCTATTACAGAATTTAAGTATATTTGGTCGAACTAACAAGGCATTTAAAAGAAAAATGGCAATTGAAAATAATTCCTTTCTGTTACAATCTCCCGTCGAAAGCTTTTCAGAAAATTATTTCGAAAACCTATAATTGGAAATTTAATAGTTTGTGCTTATACAGAGAGAATGGGATCTGCAATTAAGTTTTTTCTCTATCTTTTATAAAATTGCTTCATGCTAAACTTTCCAAATTCTGTTCCCTCAGTTCTTTCTGCGTCTTTCCGTATACGGCAATACGTTTGATTTCCACAACTACCCTAAAGCGCTACAAAGATAGCTTTGAAAGTAACATTATAGGTGCAATACAATCCTTTTCCCTTTAATTTTGAAAAAAGACCTCAGTGCCAGATCACCTCTATCCCTTCCCCTCAGCCGCCATTTCCCACGACACCTTTTACGAGCCGAATATTGAAAAACCACGAGCATGTCTCAACCACGCGGCCGAAAAATTCTTTACGCAATCTCTCGGTCTCCGTACACCGTTCGGCCCTCGCAGCCGCAGCCCACACAGAGTACGAATTTCCAGAGGCCGCGGCTGATGTCCCAACGCGATAGCGCGCCTCATCCTTCTCTCCTCGAGAGAAGAGAGAGAGAGACACGGCCGCGCGCGTCACCCAGGGATTAACTCCAGCCCAAAAGACGACGAGCTCGGGAGAAAGAGAGGAAGAGAAAAAAGCCCTCTCTCTCTCTCGCCCTATTCCCCGAACCCCTCGAAGACTCACAGTGGCGTGGTGGCGGGCACGGCAGCGGCGGTCGCTGCGGCCGTCGGCGTCGTCGCTATCGAGGGGCTCTTCCCGGGCGGCGGGTTCCCGCTCACGACCGCGTTGCCTCCGCCCGTGCTGCCCGCGTTCAGCTTCTTCGCCCTCGGCGTCTTGTCCTGCTGCTGCTGCTGTTGCTGCTGCTGCTTCTGCTGCTGGCGGCACTTGGCGCGACGGTTCTTGAACCACACCTGCGCACAGAGAAACACACAGACACAGGAGTGAATAGGTGTATATGTATGTAGAGGAGACGCAGAGGGCTAGCTGCTTTAGAGCATCGATTCTTCAATTTAGCGCCCGCGCGCCGAGGGCGAACGGGAGCGAGAGCGAGGAAGCCCCGCGCGATCAATGTTAGCCGGCAGCCCGATACATACGCGGCTTGGGTTTCTCTCTCTCACTTGCAAGCGCGAAGGATTTTCTGCCGACGTCGTATACCTACGTACATACACGCAGACGGCTGCGATACCTATACCTCGCTCGCGTTCTTTCACTCTCGAATTCTCGAGTTTCACGCGGACGCGAGCCCCGATTTTCTGCAGTATAACCTTTCCGCAGGAGTCGCGTGCGTGACCTTTGCTTCTCCACGTCGTCGTCGCCGCTTCCCTTTCTTTCTTTCTTTTTTTTTCTTTCCCCGGCGCGCGCGCGTGCATTTGTATGCGCGAGGTGTACGTGCGCGAGACTATGGAGCTGCGGCCCCCAGGTGCGATGATGATGATGAGCCGGGGATATGCCCGCGCACGGTATATGCCCGCCTGTGTGTATATGCGGCCGATGACTTTTCTCGAAGGAGGGAATCGTGACTTTTCGGGCCTGACTCCGAGGCGATATGGATATTTTTCAGTCCGGAAGAATGGGAGACAGAATGGAGGTCGATGTGGTTTTTTTTTCACGGTGTGACCGGAAGTGGGGCGGTTATTGGCGGGGATGCCAAGGGATGAGGTTCCTGGTATGAATTGATTGTTGTAGGTCGTGGTGACTTTTGGGATGTACTGGGTATTTAAATGAAGAGGTATTATTTTTGACTACCCCAGAGATATAGTTGAAACCCTATAAGAAACTTTCTTATATGAATATATTATCATTGCATTCATTTATGTAGGAACTGCGTTACTCTAAATGCCCTGACCGGTATAATGTTTCTCAAATTAAACGAATCAAAGAATTATGGCGAGATAAAATTTCTTTCAATCACAACGATCAAATTAACCCATATCTCTTTATCATTCTGATAAATACAAAGCAAGAACTAGAAGCTATACTAATTGACATAGCAGACGAGACGGCCCACTCCTAATATTTTAGTCATACCTGTACAATGAGCAGGAGCGCTCAAAGCCCCGGCATGAATGATCAACGATCACAATTTGTCATTCAGAATGCATCGAATAATCACAAACGCTCGAATAGTAGACCGTCCAACCGAGAAAGAGAGAGAGAGAGAGAAAGAAAAAACGAACTCTCGCGCTCGCGCGCCTCATGAGTCAGCACAGAGAGCGAGTGATCGATCCCGTTATAAGCTTATTAAGTGAAACCGTCCGCTCGCTCTCGTCGTGCGGTCCCGTAAAAGTTTTTTCGAAAGCGACACCGCTAATTATTTATTTACACACTCTCCGCCCCCTATACGCTCATTCCTCTATTCTATCTATGATGATATTATCGCGGTGCGAAAAACTCGTGTTTTCGCAGGCCGCAAGGAAAAATAAAGGAGGCCACCGGAAAATCCCCTGATCTCGAGAACCCTCGTAACGCGTCCATCTTCGAAAAAAGCAGGGAGGGGCGCGCCACGGCTATAGGGCTAGGGCAGGCTCTTAAGAGCGCACTCTAAATTCCAAAGCGAAGGGATTTGGGCGACTGCGCGGGAGTGTCAAAATACAGTGTGTATGCGTGTGATAAGATCTGTCGCGATGGCTGTCGAGTGAAAAGTCATTCGCCCCTCCCGCGGGAGTTTTAGGCGAGGCAAGGCGACGCGTTTACGGAGTGAAAGAGTCGAATTAAATTAATCCGCGTGCATTATCATAGGCACGCCAAGAATTCGATCTCGCACCGATGGCTTTCGGGTGGCGCGCTGGTGATTCACTTTTTCTTCTTCTTCTTTTTCTTCTTTCCCTTCAAAACGTTATCGTTATGTTGATGGTAGAGTCGTCTTTGTAGGTCGACAGAGAAGTAGT
This sequence comes from Torymus auratus, assembly GCA_900474315.1. NCBI lineage: Eukaryota > Metazoa > Arthropoda > Insecta > Hymenoptera > Torymidae > Torymus > Torymus auratus. The sequence goes on along the minus strand of UXGD01002946.1, from coordinate 3,099 downwards.
TTGTTAAGTGGATAGCCATAGACGACGCGTTGATGGCTGGTTACATTGACAGATAACGACGGAATAATACACAGATTTAATGCGATTTTAATTGCAGGCGCGCGCGATAAAAAAGACTTTTCGATAAAATGTTTCTGTATGTGTGAATATACACGCGCGCAAGCGTGCAGAATATAAATCACGCGCGGTGGCGGTGGCGGCGGCTGCTGTTGCTACTTTTGGCTTACATCTGCTTAGCGAAGATTAACCCGGGAGTAAAAATTTTTAATAGGATATTAAAGTTTAACCTACAGGTGTGCATCAGCGAGAGTGTGCCGGTTCGCAATTACAAACGAATTATATCGTCGCGCGCGCGCGCACAAATAAACGGCAGAGCCGCTATGCTGTCAATAAAAGTTTATGGACAGCCGCATCGGTATTTAACACGCCTCCTCTACACTCCGACTCTTCTTCGTATTTATAAGATAAGCCGATAAAGATATACACACAGCTACCTATACAACGAGAGCCGCTTCGATACAATACAGCGACATCATCATCATCGTCGTCGGCGTCGTCACGATCGGTCGTCGAAAGAAGCCGAGCTACTATACACACGCCTGCGATATAGATACAGCCTAATCTCTCCCTCTTGCCGTTAACCACCCGCGTGAAAATTTACCTAACCCCCCGGCAGTATCGTGCAGCAAGGGTGCGAAACAGCAGCAGCAGCTGACGGCAATCACGGATCGTTTTTCCCCGCACGCGCTAATTCGGTTACGCCCGTGATATATATACACACACGCACATAAGGGGGGTTGGTCCGATGCGGTCGCCAAGAGTGTGCGTGCCTTTACTTGGCTCTCCCTCGAGGAGAGTACAGAGAGACGCGCTCTCACTCTCTCCCCCTTGTTATTTGCTCAAGATTTTATCGGACGCGAGAGAAAGAGAGCGCTCTCGCTCTCGCTGACAAATTGAAGCCCCAACAAGCGTCTAATTCGTCGATCCGGCCCGGTAATGGAAATAAATGAAAAGCCCTCCTCGAGTGTGAGAGAGAGAGTGTGAGGATGTAGGGTTTCACTCGCTCCCGCGCGCGCATATGTGTTGTTTAGTTCGTGCGTACATATATAAGTATACTCAGAGAATTTTTGTAACAAAAATTTATTAAAAGTCCAGTGAAAATTGCTAAAAGATGTTGGGATGGCTGTTATACAACGCTTTTATTACAATGGTTTTTATCGTTGTAATATTTTGACTGATTTTTGTAACAGGTGGATAACAATGAAAAAGTATAATACCGTATATAGGAAAAAAGCAACCCCTTCGAAAATCGCTATCTGACTGTAGGAAGTTTTAATATGTAACATAATAGTACAAATTGTTTTATCCAATAGAATTTTTTCATTTTATAATTAAAGTTATGTTGTTTTCAAGATACTATGTTCCCATGTATTTTGGGCCGTTCAATCCGAATATGACATCAGTTTTGGTACTGCGCGTCAACATTCTAAGATATCGCTAACTCAAAAATTTTGCGATATGTTCATAAGCAAGATCAAACATTTTTCTTTCGTCATTTGACGAAAGGCATTACAGAGTACTACTCATCTGTTACAAATTCATTTTGAATCATCTAAAAACAATTTTTTCTCCTACAAGAAGGAACAATCGTATTCACATACCTCAAATTTTTAATTTATTATCCACTCTTAAAAAAACGATAGCCGGGTGTTTCATTTAAAGATTGATTTCATTGGTCTGTATTAAATAGGCGGGTAGATCCGATAGATTTGAATTTTGAAACTGAAGTATTTATACAACTATAACTACAAAATAATTAAAATAGAATACAAAGATTTGATTTTTTGCTTAAAAAATGTATGTAATTATCTTATCATTTAAACTAATTAAAACTAAAGCATATAGTGAAAAATAGTGGTCATAACCGCAAAAACATAATAGTACGCGTGAATTTGGCTAATTTCTTAAAGAAGAAAAATTATATTCAGATGATTCAAAATGGATTCTATAGCAGATAACTAACAAGGGGCACACCAGGGATGCGGGTCCTGCATTTTCCTACTCTTGCAGGAAACACTTTCTTTTAACAAATAATAAGACACATGGTTTTTCTGAATGGGCACCTTTTTTGCTTTTTCTTTTTTCCTGAGTAAAATCAATGGGATTATACAATGTAATGTAAAAAATTCTTAAAAATACTAAAAATTAAATGATTGCATGGCCCGTAGAAAAAAGTAGGACCCATTCAGAAAAACCCTGAGGCAGGTAGGTGTCTCATTATTTGTTAAAAGGAAGTATTTTCTGCAAGAGTAGGCAAATCCAGAACCCGCATCCCTGGTGTGCCCCTTGTAAGTAGTACTTTATAATACCACTGACCAAATGATTAAAAACTATTGCCTCCATACATGGAAATATCATAGTCTAGTCCGTCGCGCAAAACACTTTATTTATTTTGTGGACCTGTGTTATGAAACTACTACTTAATTTGGTTTTTCATATGTAATGCATATATATGAATTAATTATCAATTGTCAGGTTATTAATTTTTTATCATATTATTACTGTATTATTATTTTAAGTTAACTCCTGCAACTCAAGACAGCTAATGTATCAGTTTCCAAATTGCACGGAGAAAAAAATAAAGTTGGTCCAATTGCGCTCTGCGCTAACTCTAACTTGGGTTGTTCAGTAAGCAAGACTCAGTTGAATCAATATTAGCTACTTATGTTACAGTTACTCAAGTCATCTTCAAGTCTCATCAAGACGGAACTCTTAAGGTAGTCTATCGATTCTATCGATTCGACAACTAACGTTAATAATGAGATAAAACTTTACACAGTGGTAGATTAGTATATAAAAATGGTACAATTAAAATTTGGGACATGTTTACTGCTTCTGAAGCGAGAAATAAATGCTTGAAGTTTTTGTGATTTAACACGGTCTCTTATGGGAAATCGGATTTTTCTGCTCTTTACATTATGATATTTCTGCAATTGACGTCAAGATTTGGGTACAAATTTTCAATCTAGTAAAAGAATTTTCAGCCAATTATTCACCCTTTTTCAAAATATGAATTCACTGCCTGTGAGATTGGCGATC
>UXGD01002945.1:0-22881 GCA_900474315.1 Torymus auratus | reverse complement strand
AATCTTTCGAAACTTTAAATACAATACAACGATCTTTATCACAGCCGTTGCCCGTGAATTTCGGACTATACCACGACGTGGATAACCGTGCCGCCGTGACGATCCATAAAGCCTCTGACAGAAAGGTTCATGTTGTAAGTATCTATTCACCCCTGTATACCTAATCCTTGCCTAATATAACTATTTGTTAATCAACCGGCTTGTTAATACAGGATGGCATCGTTGGCGATAACCTAGTCATCCGACCCCTACCTGCTCGTGTACACGAGGAAGTCTTACCCAAATATCTGTCAATAGCTAACGAACAGGTGAACTTCTATGACTACAGTCCCTTGAGGCAGACCGCTCACATTGCCTATAGGCCTTCTACGCATAGCTCAAACATTCCCTTCAACCCGATCGAGTATCAATTAAATCAGAGGTGTAAGTTGATTGCTATCAATATTTTTACAAGCCACTGTTTTGCAAATGTCCCTGTCTATATCATACAGTATAGAGAATGCGGGAAGACCGTATTTGTTCGAGATTCATGATTAAATACGGAAATAACAATCTGTGAAAATTATAAGCCTCTGCATATTACATAATTATAAGAGCATAATAGCATTCGGCCTACATGATACCTTAATAATATTAACTTTTTCATTGATTTACTAATTTATATAATTACTTTTGAATACATCTTTTTTGTGACTTATTTCTGCCCATGCCTAATAAATTAATTTGTTATAACTGGAAGATCGCGCTACACCTTACTCATTCTATCTATTTATGCATGCATTCCAAATCTCTCTCTCTCTCCCTCTCTCTCTCTCTCTCCCTCTCTCTCTCACGCATACTCTCAGCATGAGGTACTTTTACAGCAACTCGATCAACAGTGCGGCCTTCCGCGACTACTCGGCGATCGACTTATCAACGACCACCAGTAACTCAGTCTTCAGTAACGTCGAGGCGAGTAGCTAGTGTGAAAACTGTGTATCCAGAACTTCTGATTACCTCTGATTATCAGACTTACACGTAAGTTGTGCACCTATCAGATTTGCGTTATATTTTTAAGCAAAAATATGACTTTGTTATGAACATCTAAAAAAATATATTTAGATTTTATTATTTAAATCGTTTTACTAAAGAGAAAGCTGTGTGATAAAATTTTTTTTTGCGTCATATGTTTATGCGTGTGTGTACAAAACGGTTTTATAAATTGGTTAATTTTTGATGATAAGTTAAGTTTGAAGAGACTGAGTGCCAATATATTAGCATTTGTTGTTTTTTGTTATAGTATATAAACAAAATTTTATTTTTATGTATACTTAAAGATACAGCGCAAAAGTTATAGACTATTCAAGTCATTAGGATCATTGCTGATTTTTCGGTATTATTTAGGATTCATGGAAGTAACATTGAAGCAGTTTCAAAATACATGGCCGCATTTTGGAATGCTGTGGATTTGCGATTTAGGGAGTTGAATAATCCGAAGATTCGTTTGAATATTGCTGGACTGATCATTCCGCAGGTTAGTACGACAATAATTTTTAAATCCACGAATAATGCAACAGTTATTTTTATAATTATTTAAAAAATGAAAATATCTTAATAAAGCACAGAATGATTAACTAATATATAACTAATTAATAAGACTTAATTGTTTTGGTAGAGTGCAGATGCTGCATCTTACATGGAACAGCACATTGTCAGACCAGATGTTGTTGACAATTCAAAGACTTTAGGTGAAATCCGTAGTTATTTCTCTAAACAGAAGAGATTCCCCAAGAATATGTATGACGTTGTCGTGGCAATCACACAGTAAGCTACTTGAGTAAATTCAATACAATATTTAAAAATACGAGAGTATATAATAGAAAATTAACTTTTTAGTCGCAACATGGGAAAAGACAAGGATGGAAAGTTTATCAACACTTTAACAGGTACATTATATTGAGATAACTGCCATTTACTAATATTAATACACTAATACTAATTAATAGAATGTAAATTCTCTATTTTGTTTATAGGCGTCGCATATGTAGGAGAAGCTTGCCAAACAGAGAATGGCTACGCAGCTGCTCTTGTTCGTGATAAAGGTGGCTACGTTGGCATAACCACCGCTGCTCACGAAATAGCTCATACGTAAGAGTCAACAATCGTGTACATTTTATTGGCGGACACCAACTTGACTGACCATATTCTCTGGTAAATAACGTTCGCATGCCTTTCTTCGCAGGTTTGGTGCTCGGCACGATGGTCCCGATACGGCTAAACTACCGGGAGGCCCATGCGCCGACGACGGCTACCTTATGAGTTATCACCGTAGAGATCGCAAGGGTTTGCACTGGTCCAATTGCAGTCTCGCATCGATGCGCACTTTCTTCACGTAAGTTCAAGTGAAATTTTGAGGAAGTTTTTTATTTAAATGAGAATACTAACTTGAGAACGCAAAATAAATGTTTAGGAGTGATAAAGCCCAATGCCTGAGAAACAAGCCAGACGTCGGCAAGCCTTATCCTAAACTCTTACCTGGAAAATTAATGAGCCGAGACGAACAATGCAGACGAACGCTAGGAATGGTTTCTCATAAGGTACAGTGCAAATAATTTTACATTTAAGGTATTTAAATTAATTTAAACGACTAATAATTAATAAACACTGCGGTTACTTTTTAGGAACGAGAACACGATTGTACAACATTATGGTGTGCGACGTACAAGGATAATGGACCTTCGGTGAACCGAACTCAATATCGACCTCCAGCAGAAGGAAGCTATTGTGCAAAAGGAGGTGTAAGTTTTAATTTCAGTTGATTCGTAACCTGTTAGATATTCGACAAGTTTAACGGCAGTCTCTTAAAAAAACTTCCAAACTTTTTAAATATTTCAGTTAAGCATTTAATTGATAACATAGGATATTAAATTGTATTGGACAAGTATTTATTTACTTAATACATGCAAATAAGTTAAGAAATAAAATCTTAATATAATAATGATTTATGTCAGATAAAACAGATGAATGAAGAAGTATTTAAATTCACCAACTTAAATTTGTATTGATTTCCAAATTTGGATTTACTGGTTATTACAGACTATTATATAATTAGATAAAACAATTTGAACGAATGATTATTTAATAGAAAAATTTCTTGTTTGCAGATTTGTCTGGACGGACTATGTGTGAAAGACCCAGAAACTAGATATTAAGCCATTTTTATTGTACAAGATAAATAGTGATCTTAATTCATTTATAAAAAAATGTAAATAAGAAAAATAAAATTGTATCTATCGCATGTAGGACACAAAAATTTTTCACTTGAAAAAATGTCATTAGAACATATAGTTTTGAATGATCTATGAGCCCTTCGTTTAACGAGGTCCATATCACAAAATTTCTAAAGCACGCTGTCAACTCTTAATAATATATTATATTTATTGTACCACTCATTGAAAGTCCACGCAAGAGCTGCTAACCAGGGAGACCAGCCTCAGTTAAAAATTGTAAAAAACAATTATATTATCTATAGTTAATAAAATTCCAGAAATTCATTTTTATTCAAAATCACCATACTTTAAGTTGTTTTGTACTGGCTGGGAGGCTTGTACTAGCTGGGCTGATTGTCCTCTCTTTTGACAGCTTTGCAACATACCCAATTGCACGTTTTAGCAGCCCAATTGACACCTTGTCGCTGTTAACGAAGATCGGTGATGTGGTCTCCCTATAGCGTTCACCAAATCTTTGGCATCCAGACTGATCAAAGTGAGCATGGTTGGTCATATGTGAGTGTTGGGCATTCTGTGTTGGACGTGTAGGTTAGAATGAACTGAAACTGGCTGGCGGCTTGTACTCGGTTGGCTGGGGCTCAACAATAGGCCATACAGGCACCATTGACACCTTGCCACTATTGAGAGGAGTCAGTGATATCGCCTCTTCAGCGTTCGCCGAACATTCAGCATCCAGGCTGGGCATGCTCGGTTGTCTGTGTGTATTAGGCATTCTGCATTGATCGTGTAGGTTGGGCTGTTTGAACCGATTGGGGGAATTATACTGGCTTGGCTGCTTGCCCTGGCGGCTTAGCAATAGACCCTGCTCCATGTTGTAGCGGCGTCATTGACACCTTGCTCCTATCGACAGGAGTCGGGATGTGGCCGTCGCAGCGTTCGCTGGGCATTGAGCATCTAGGTTAGGTATGTTGAGCATGCTTGGCCTCAATGGGCTAGGCTGCGTGGGAATGCTTGGCTGGCTCCACGGCCTCAATGGGCTGGACTGTGTGGGCACGCTCGGCTGCTTGTCCATGTCCAGAAAATATCATGAAAATGTCGTGATTTGATCATTTTTCGATTTTAAATCGTTTGTACCTCCAAAACTAAGCATTTAAAAAAAAAATAACAAAATAATCAGTGAAGCATCGATTTTTTAAATTTGTATAATTTTACAATTTGTTGTTGACAACAACTTACTAAACATCGGGTTTTTTGTTTGCAACAACATTAGGTACATCCCAATATTGGTTTCATTCTGGGGTCTTTGCGTGGTCGGTCAAGTCCTTTTTTTTATGCATCTTTTTTTGGCGTGATTAGGTCCTTCTCCGAGCGCGCACCGAGTTGAGACCTTGTTCCGCTCAGCCGTCGATGTAATAATTGATACATTTAGAAACCCTAACAAAAAATATATTTAATTTTTTTTTATTTAGAAACAACATGTTGTAAAATGTTTTACGTTATAAATATTACAGTTTCGTTACTTAACAACCAGTACACAACCTTTCCAAAGACTCTCAACATAATCAAAACACCTATCCCACTTAACAGCGACCATCTTCATCGCGACGAACCAGCCAGCCCAGAGTTCTGCAGCAAAACGCTGAACAAGACACTACCCACTCTTGTAGACTACACTTGACCACAATAAAACACTCCTCTCCTTCCCGTATTAATTGGAGTAATTACACGAAACTTGGCCGAGCAGACGGCGCAAGCCTCTTAATATTCCGCTCCTGGACTTATGGATCCGCGAACGCACAACTCTCTTCCCCATCTCCTCCATCTCTCTCTCTCTCTTTCTCTCTCTCACACACACACACGCTTGGCTGCAAGAAACTTGCGCGTCGAGGAAAACCGAAGATTACGAGGCCGGCGCGGCTGTCCCTTCGGGCGGCAGGGACATTATGCCGAGTAGAAAATCGCTCCCCCGGGGGTCGGCTCCGCTGGCCAAGCCGCCCCGAAACTTCGGGAGTCTCTGCGACACTGCTGCTGCTGCTGCTACTGCTGCGACCACACCTTCGCGGTTCGAGGAAGGAGGAGTCGTGATTTGTCGCTGTTTTGTGGTAATTTTTGGTCAGCTCGGGGAATGTCGCTGGGTTTAAGGAGGTTCGAGAAAGAAGCCGGAGATACAGATGTAAAGGGAAGTTGATATTGTGCGGCGAATGAATGTTTTATAGGGGGATTTTCCTTGGTGAAGTTGTCACAGATATATGAAAATTCGATTGAGACAATTTTTTATACAAAACAAAATTTCAGCCTACCATTCCGCCGCCATGGACAACACTAACTTTTGGCAGCTCTATTTTTCGTTACATAGATAGAAATTTTAACTTAGCGATAATATTAAAATAAATACAATATCATTATAACCAGAACATAAAAGATTGCTTTGTAAAATTGACAAAAACACTAAAGAAAATTTATCCTAAATAAATCACTATCGTAATTAACATTAACTTTCGAGGGGATGTTTCATAAAGTGTGAAAAAACATTTGTTGTTTTGTTTTTATCTCTCTCCGGCCAAGACATTCTCATTCGGATAGCTGAATGATTAGCATCCCTTACTTTTCGTTTCAATATGATCTTTTAGGATTAAAAAAATGTTGTGGATCTAATGCGATTCCATATAGACTGTTTTGTAAACGTCATTACTTACAAAACATCAGTGTAAAATTTGACCCGCAGGATGGAGATTTGAGTGTACAATACGCTTTATATATTCAACGCATTCGTGTATAATAATATACTATACCAACTGAGTTTTCAACAACCCATCAACTACCTCATATGACATCAAAATTTTAGATACCAATGTACATTTTATAACATCAATTCATAACAATACCATAAAATAGTATTAAATGTCGATATCACCAAAGCATTCAATTTTACATTTTACGAATTTGATCTAATCAGCCAACATAAAAATCATTATAAAATTTTGAACCCATAAAGAATTTACAAAAAATCACGAAAAATTTGCTCAACAACGTCCACATTTCTCCCGTTTTTATTATACATAGATACATCGCTCTGACCTATGATAGAACCTCCCTCTTCCAAAACAAATCGTTATCAGTAGTCGCCTGGGCGAACGTCGACGCGCTCTGACAGCCGAACACAAATCTCCCCCACGAGAGAGAGGCCAAACAGCGAGGAGAAAGACATTCGCGCGTGTGGAGGATAGGAGCATTTCGCTCGGCGTGGACGGCGGGATTTGCGAGACCGAAGAGAGGCGGCTTTCTTCCCTCCTCGATAGAGGAGGTTTACGGCCGCTGTCAATCGGCGAGTGGTGCTGGCCACTTCGTGCCCTCGTTCTTTAGCTGGCGCTTTTGTTTCTCGTTGGCGTGAATTCAATGTAGCTGGCATCGAAATGTTTTGACTACTGAAAATCAGCTTGTAGGATGTGTAGATTTTACAGTTTGTAATGTTAAAAAATCTGATTGTAATAGTCGAATCCAAGTTAGTCAACCAGCAGCTGAATGGCTGGTTCGATAAAAGGAGAGCACAAAATCAAGTTTTATAGTATAAATTGTAATGGAATAACATTTCGTAATATCAGAAAAGAATTGATAACAAAAGTTGAAGATAATTAAGAAAATAAAGATGTTGTGCAGACTGGAGACTTTGAAAATCGTTACTCAATTATCGTATACGACTGTTGCTGTTCGGTTGCTGTATGATTTTTTTTAAATATACCGCAATAATGAAAACAGTTGTAAAAAGTTTGCAGCATTCTTTTGTAAACCGCGTTAAAATAAATATGTTTAGCTGAAGAAATCTTACTAAAAAAAACCATTTCCTTCCTCAAAATATTTACCGCCCAGTTTAGTATTATTAATGAAGTACTCCTTGATATTTCGAAAGTGTTGCTTTTTCAACTAAGATAAACTATATACTTATAATCATCCCGATGACTACGAGAAGGTCAAGAACCAATTCAGCATTATCGAGAGTGCGTGACTCATAACTCTGTCTGCAAAAACTTCGTAGCCTAATTGAAGCTCCCAAGGGCAAGGCCATCTAAAAGATAAGACACCACTATCATAAATACCACGACACTACCGCCCAATTAAGCAACCGCTACGATAGAGAGATAAGATCAACTACTTTCCCCATCTTTCTCGCCGCCTTTATCGCCCATATCTGCACTCTCGAAATCCCAAAAGATTCACTCATCTCCGTTCATCCCATCATCGCCGGACGTCGAAAAAAACAACATGTTTACACGCGCTCGCTCACCGACTTATACGTATATGTCTCATATACGCTTCTCTATCTCTCCCCTCAAGTAAGTATGGACTCTCTCGGCACGCGATCGATTGGCCGACTATTCGGACGATAAGAGGAGTAGGAAGAGGAGAAGAAGAAGAGGCAGACGCGAACCCGAGGGACGTTATTCGACGGGAGAATACGTCGAATTGACATATCGAGTCGATTATCGGGCCGCCGTTCCTTTCCTACATACCCGATTCTCCGGCGATTGCACCCCCCTGTGCTGAGGGTCTTTGTGCTTGGGTGTCTGACCGTGTTCCTTTCCGATGGGGTTTAAAGCTCGAGGTTGATTGGAAAGCCGGAAGAGTTGACTTTGGAGGTTATCAAAAAGGGATGGTTATGGATTACATGTTTGCATAGTTTACATGAGTATAATATTCGGCGCTATTTTTAAAACATCGATAAGGAATTAAGGTTTTATAGACAAGGCATTTCGATTTGTAATGTTGTTATGATGTGGATTGTGAAGTAACGTACAAAATTTTCAAAAGTCTTTGATAGCACTATAAATCTGGCAATTTAAATTACTGAAGTATTTTATTGATGCACAATGTTTTTGTGAGAAATACGTTTTATTTCGCTCTCTAATTGATAATAAAAGTTATTATAATCAATAATCAAAAAGTTGCTTGATGCACTGTAATATCGTTTACTGTAGCAATAAACTAATTGCAGGCAGTTTAATATACTAGCTACATTGAACATGCTTCGCGCATATTATTATTATTATTATTATGCACGTGATCAAGTTAGTTAACTATAGTTTCAATTTAAAAGATAATAACGTAACGTTTATTATTTTTAAGTAATGATTTCTAATTTTTATTAGTTTTATTTTTAAATTCTAAAATAAGCCTCTGCTTAATCACGTTTGCTTATCATACTTAATAAACGAACATTAATTAATCAACGGCGGATTAATCTTTAATATATCAAACAAACAAATTTTATGATCATATTAAAATCATATTAAACCGAATAAATTTAGTCAGCATAATTTCACGAATTATAATATTCTCATCATTCTCCGAAATACGCACACATTTTCCATATATTATTAAACAATACCATTCGCGCATGCCCCATCCACATAGTAAAACACAGTCTGACCAACAGCTCCATTTACCAGCCGTGAAAAACAATTTAAATCCGCACTACCGCAATTTCTACAAGCGAAAAAAGACGTTCGAGAACGGATAATAAAGTGCTCTCCCCCTCTCTCGCTCTCCGCGCGGGTGCGCCGCGAAATTACGGCGGGGCGAAAGCCCGAGGAATCGCCGATAATCGCCGCCGCGGCAGCATTATGCAGCGGTCCGACCTCGCGTGCGCTGCGCTGGAAATGAACTCGGGCAGGCCGAGGGCGGAAAGGATAGCTGCGAGGTGTGCGAAATTCGGGAACGAATGGGGGAGATGTGAATTGGAAGTTTGAGAGTATAGATGTTTTTTAATGGAAAATTAAGTGGAATGATTTGTACGATCAGAAAAGAAAGTATTTGTTTTGGAGGTTGTTGTGAAGTCGTGATTGAAATATGCTTCAAATGTTATTTCTACGTTTTGATTCGTAAATATTTTAATGAATATAATTATTCATGTTGTTTTTTGCTGGAATATTTATTTATAGTAAGCTCAAATATGCAAGTATATGTTGAAAACTTAAAAATTGTTAAAATTCTACTAAAATAGAATGAGCCATAATATTCTGTAACAAATAAATATTTTGCAGTTAAAATAAGTATAACTAATAAATAATGCCATTAGTCAAATAAAAAATAATGTTATATTTAACCCTTTAGTGCCGAGGGTACTTTTCGTAAAATTAAAGAAAAAATTTGCGGTAATAAAAACGATTATTATTATTTTATTTTAATTTTATTAGCCACTCTTTTTCAGGTCGAATAATAAGTGTACGATAGAATAGGTTAAAAACCCGTTTTATTTAATTACAGTCAAATTTTGGAGACTGAAAGTGCTTGGACGAATAAGTCCTACTAGACGCTAAAGGTTTTAAAAAGTTCTTTTTTTACATTTTATCGTAACATATGTAACGCCATATTACAACCCTTTTCCTAGAAATTTTCAACTCTCTTACTCTCTTTTTTCTTCTTCTTTCGACCCACACCCTACCGAATTCCCAGCAGTAGCCACTATATACACCGTGAGCTGAAAATCGGTCCGATACCCCCTGAGCTCCGCAGCCGGGCATTTGCTCGCGAAATTAGGGAGAGCTGCGCCCGCGATTTCCAAAAGGCGATTCGCGCCCGGGTGTATAGGTAGTATACACTTGGGCCCCGTATTTATCGCCGCTCGTATAACCCTGCGGCTCTCGGATAATTGATCGCCTCGCTAGAGGACGGAAATTGTTTTAATTCGGGAGAGTGGAGGGAAAGGATCGAGGTGCACCGTAGGGAAAGTGGATGGTATAGAAAGATTGGAAGACGTAGGTTTGATACACTGTGTTTAAGTTTATTCGTTTAAGGAAATCGACCGTCTCGCACCCACTTAAATGCATCTAAACAAAATCTGTTTTTTTAATGAACTTGAATAATATGTATTTACAATCAATAAATTGTATTCTAAGAAAATCATATACAAAAATGATTTCATGAAAAGACAGATGTCCTTCAGTATTTAGTATAGCATTTGTTTAGTTAAACCAATCGTTCTTCAAGTTGTTTCAGGCTTCAATTAACAAAAACATTTTGTAGATGGCTGCGACAAAATACTTCGTAAGTATAGGAATACATTTTTTAATCGAAAAAACACTCATAAATGTGTCCAAAAAAACTACGTAACATAATTGAAGTTCCCAAGGGTAAAGATAAGATTGATAAAGCGCCAAAATAAAGACAAGATCAACCACTTCCACCATCTTTTCCTCCAACTGATCGCCAAACACATCGTAAATTTAACTATGCACATCGCCAAGGCTTGTTTTAGAAACATTGCACTCAAAAAAAACTCCCTTCAACTTCAAATCCCATCAAATCCCATCACCTCACACCTAAGCCGCATCGCAGATATTAACGAAGAGGGTATACGCACCTCGTCGAACCGCGTCGCGGCTAGGTAACCATGCCAACACGTCGGGATTTTCATCATCAGCGGCTGCATTGTCGCCGCCTCGGCAGTTAGCATCCGCGTAAGACAAGGCATTGAATAATTTATCCTTCTGTCTTCCCTCCGCGGAGACGCGCTGCATAATTGCCGGCGAAGTTACGCGAGCGAGCAGGCGCAAGCGCTCATCCGTTGTGGGAGAGGGGGAGGAACGAGTTATGCGCGTTCAATGGCGTTTATAGCGAGTAGTGGAACTACACGGGATGCGAGACCAAGAGACACGTTAAGAAGATGGATTTTTGGGTAAGCTGGGAATAATGAATGGTTCTTTTTCGGAGTTGTTTCAATATTGGTGTAGAAATAATTGTGAGAAAACAATGAAGGGTACAGGGAATATAATAAGATGGGACTAAATAAGCTGCACTATTTTAACATTAATGAAATATAGTAATAATATTTTTTTAATATAGTTTTATTAGAATTAATCTACCGCTAGAAAAAAATAGTGAATGTTTTCAATAGAGGACTTGAATAATTCATAATGATAATTTTACGATCCATCTATAAATGCAAATTACTTAATATGCAAAATTAGATAACGATCCTATACCTTCATCTTCATATTCACAGGTAATTACCCAGAGTCATTAATGGCTATAATCCAAACTTACAAACACGATCATGCTTTTGTACAAATGATAATGAATGTTCTTTTGCAAATATCACCATCTGTGATAATACGTGCATGCCATTACAATAAATTATTTAAACTAAATTGAAAATTTATATCCAAAGACAACTTAACATTTTTGCTGCTCTAAAAATCATATATGGTGACTTGTACTATTTTTTAACCTTCAATGTTTCAGCTTTTATTCCTTTCCCAAAATAAAGAATCATACTGATTCGTTAATTATTCTATAACTCTTGCTTGATGAACATAATGCTTTTTAAAAATTTACAGCCAATTATAAATTTATTAAAACTAAAATAAGAAAATTCCCCAACAATTGTACTTTCATTGTAGCGACTAAATTTCTAATCCTCAAACAATCCTCAACAGATGCTCTCGTTTAAATTAAAATCCAACGATAGCATCACAACCTTTTCGCGTATTACAACGCATCTCACGCTCGCATGGCCAAAACTCAATATTCACGACTCATCTGGCACAGCAGCCCGAGACCGCGGCGGCATTTCATTCGACAGTGGCGCGTCATGATCACCTGTCACCGCCACTTCACCATCGCCCTATGCATATCCGAAAAATATCAGCCCACGCTCGGCTGTATACTCGTTCGGCGCGCCGAAGCCGCATGCACACGGTGACGACCATCCGCCTGATCCTCTTTGACCTCTTCCCACCCACACATATGTAATACCCACTGAGAGAGCGAGAGAGAGAGAGAAATGCCGAGCTCGCTCGCTAACTAACCGATGTATCATCGTTGCCGCGTCGCCGGTATCTCCGCTTCTCAATTAGCCGAGTTGGAATTGCAGATTCGCCGCCGCCGTCCGAACTTTCCGGGAATTAGCTTCGCGCGCTCGCCTAGCGGACAATAAGCCAGCGGCGCGCACTGAGAGAGAGAGAGAGTGAGTGAGAGAGAGAGAGAGAGAGAATACACGTGCATTGTTGTGCAGACGGAGGAGAGAAGGAGGGGGTGAAAGGGATATATAGATCGATGCGCGGATATCGGCATCGATTTATTAATTCGGCGCGAGTTGGCGCTTTATTGGCCAGGCGCGAGTCGCGCGGGCGACGGCTAATCGGCTGTGAGCCGCTCTGAGCTCGGGCTGTATGATTGGCTGTATAGAGGGGCGGGTGAGGAAGAACGAGGTACTAGGGTATAAGTGTTAGGTAGTCGCTGGATTAATAAGACGAATACTATGTGGTGCCAATGTAACGACGGTGGTATAGTTTGATTTTAGGTTGCTATTTGGCGTGGATTTGCGTGCATATAAAAGATTATTCCCGACGATTTATGCAATTATCTATTATCTGATGAGTCAAGAATATTATCCACTGGATTATCTGTTATGCTAAGTCTGTAGATCATCTGCTGAGTTTACAAGGAAAGCGGACAATATAGCAGGTCAGAAAAATAGGGCTAGTCCCTTATACGGAGAAACAAACAGACGCGCTGGAATGCAGCTACGTCAAATGTTAATTACAACATGACTCACATTTACCCTTGACGCTCCGTATGGATTAAGATTAAATCCTAGTAAGAAAAACATCAGTTAAACTTGTAAATCAAGCTGGACCAATAGAGGATAATTAAACCCATTAAAGTTAATACGAAAAGTATTTGAGGCAGGTGTGCAGCAGGACGGCTTCCTTGTTTCTTCGTAAGGGAGTACCCGTCACTTATTTTCTTACCTGCTCTATAGCAGTCTCGCACTTGTTTTCTCTTTCTAGGAAAATGCAGTACGTTTGAGTTACCAATCCTACTCGAACTTTAATATACATATTTTTGCAGGTAATAATATGAAGATAGCCGCAATAATACATCTTACCTTATTTTCGATGAAATTAAGCTTGTTCAAACAAGAAAACGTTAAAGTCGGTAACCATCTCGGTGATGTTCGGTTGGACCCACCATACGTCGGTGTTACATGATATATAGTTGTGAGCGCACGTGTCATGTTTCAGTTTTTAGATATCAATTATAGTACGTATTTTCGAATATAACCTTTTTAATATGTTTGTGAATCTAATATTAATTTTTTCAGAATTTCTTAAGTTGTATTTTTTAGTAATCAATGCAAATGTTATTGCAACATCCAACACCACCTTAATTTTACCATCCAGCGCATTGTTCGAAAATTCTACAGCCAAACTCACCGACAAATAGAGCCATAAAACCTCTTCGTCCTTGGCATATCACGATACATCGTCAAAACAAACGACAAACACACAGGCGCCGCCGGCCGTGTCGAACTCCTCCGCCGATAACTTTATCTCCTCTTTCCTTTCTCTCTCTCTCTCGCAAACGAGGACCGCGAGACGTGTTGGCCCCGGAGCTATACGCGAACTCGTTTGTACTGCAAACCTCCGAGGAACCTTTCTTATACACATGTACGTATGTACAAACAAAGAAAAGTGTCGCGCGTATGTGGCAAGCTTGCACGCGCGACGGAATCCAGTTAGCGGGAAAAAAACTTGATAAAAGGAGGGAGGGATAAGAGCGGGCGGACAAAGTTGATTTGGTTTAATGACATTTCGGCGCTGAATTTCGTTCGGAGGGGTGAACGTGTTTGGATTGCGTGTTAGGGTGTGGAGCAGATAACGTTTTGTTTTGGTTTTACTTTACTGGTTGGGAAAATTGTTATTTCGGTATTGATGTGTGGTGAGTAATGAAAAATATTGAGACGCTTGATTAGTATGAAAAGCGATTTTATTGTAATTTATACGTACATAAATATTGATACACATTGTATCTGTTATAAGTGTATAATAAAAAATAATACATGAGAATATGAACATATACAAAAAATTTATGGCACATTTGTCGGGCTGGAATGGAAGAAATAATTTTTTATTATTATGTTATTAATACCTTAAAGTTAAAACAGTGACGATATTCTAAATATTATTACAATATTAATGTTGTCATGTGAAGCCTCAGTTATTTAAAAAATGAAATTGACAGTATACTAGAAAAATAATTCTGTAATTCTGGTTCATCATGATGTAGATGTCTGACGATAACGTTTAAACAAAGTTAACAATGAAAAATTCGCTCTATCTTTTGACAACATTGCTAAACAATTAGATAAATAATCAACGTACCAATGATCAAACAATGTTTTTAGTCTTCAACTCGAAATATATTGTCGGTTTTTTGTTTACAAATGTACAATTCAATTATATTTCTACAGTATAACCCTTACACAGTTGAAATGTGTGTTACAAAATTTCGACGCACTCTACTTCCAAACGCATTGATACTTGAGCAACTGTATAATATATGAAGTATTCTATTACTTGCGCTTATATCGGCACCGCTGAGTTCTTAAAAATTACACATTTCTTCTTTCGCACTCTTTAATGACTCTTCCTTACATTCTTCATTACAGGGTGGTAACATCGATTGAAAAACGAGCGCGCATCATATATCGATGATAGGGATGGACTTCGCTATAAATTGGGTCAAGACCCTTGATATACTGTTGCCTTGCGATCTCTCCTCTCGCGTTCTGTCTGAACTCTGGCTTCGACTTGCACAGGGATAGCCACCTTCGGCTCACCAGGGCCGCATTCAGTAAAGATTCACTGTCCAGGTGAGATATAATTATCTGTGATATTTCGGGAGAAAGTTTACCAACGATGTCGACAGGCTTACGGTCGCGAAGGCGCAAGATTTTCTCGATGAACTCCATGTTCGAAGGTTGAATATTTAGATGTTATTGAAGTCTAGTATACTTTACTTGTTACAAGTTACTGCACCAGTAATAGCAGAACCGGAACCAGGTTACTCAGAATCGAAAGAACTCGTTCGTCCGCGCAGTTAACAACACACTATCAGACGAACTGTTCCCTGGCAAAATCAAGCAGTGACTTTTGGGAACCTACGCCGACTTGCAGATATCTTTAGCTTCGGTACGACTTACGTTGCTGTGCGAGTCCCAACTTCCAACTGACGACTGAGGACGATGGGGACAATATTAAGGGTATTTATATCTGGAAAGGTATTCGCTCCGTGCATAGTGTATAGTATATGTCGTCTTACTTTCAGAAATAGCCTTACGGCCAATCGACGCGATTTGAAGGGACAGAAGGTATAAGGCTCTTATGGGCGTATACCGAAAATAATTTCTTACAAGTTTCTGGAAAACCTATGAGATCTCAATTTTTCTTTCTTTCATTGTTATGTCTATCGGCCGTAAGGCGGCGCTATTTTTGTGTGTAGAATCTGTCACGCACGGAGCGAATAGGTACGCTTCTAAAGTCTGTTGGCCAGCGCCGAGCGCTCAGCCTTAACTATACGCTCCCCACTCCACTAGCGCAGACGCTAGATTTTGTTATCACACACGCGCATAGTTATGTCGCATACACATTCATCAGAGCCAACGAGCGTCCGCGTCACTCGATAAATATATAATAGCGAGTCTATATGGTCTGTTGTGAGATTTTGATAACGGTGGAGTGTGATTTTCTAGAATAAGGGGCGGTACCAATACCCGAAGATATAAGAAACGACATTCAAAGTGAGACGGATATAATTAATTAGAACGGCTAAAGAAATAATAATTCTTTTTCTATAGATAAATTATAATGTTAGCAATCGAATAATCACAAAATTAAATTATTTTGTAAGAGTATTTATTTATTATAACGATAAAAAGAGATAAAGCGATTGTCCCTTTACCTGAACGTCTAAACTGTTTATGTCCCGATTGTTCCATTTTTCATGTCCTAGTAACCGAACAAAGCAAATCAGTCAAATTGTTCAGGTATCGGGACAGTTCCCTTATTGGTATGATGTCTTAATTACTGTCATTAACAAGCTTTTGATTTTTTAAAAGTTTTTTACAAACAAAACTCGCGGAGTTGTGTATTAAAATGTTTTTTTTTAAATAGAATATATATACTAAACTTTTATTTTATATATTTTAACATGTCCGTTTTGCTCGGGTCTCCCCTATAGACTTAGCGTGCGAATGAGATTACAGTAGTCGCTCGCTGTCATCAGGGTATCGAGGACAGATAAGAAACCCTTATAGAACTGTCGACTTCGACACTCTTACAGATTATTGTGAAAACATTAACCAAATTTCACGACTAAACCAGAAAATAAGT
Source organism: Torymus auratus (assembly GCA_900474315.1). Lineage (NCBI taxonomy): Eukaryota > Metazoa > Arthropoda > Insecta > Hymenoptera > Torymidae > Torymus > Torymus auratus. The sequence continues at coordinate 6,500 of UXGD01002945.1, read as the reverse complement.
ATACTTAAAGCATTTTCTCCATAATTAACTGTAAATTTTCTTTTATATCTGTCATTTAGTTTATGTGAAAAATACATTGTTTAGAAGGAAAATAATAATTTTCCACTTCAGGCGAATCTATAAAACTGTTGTTTCAGTCGTTTTGTAAAACTATAAACGCTGCTTCATAAACACGAATAAAAATCATAAAAGACTTTACTCGACCGCTTGTCTAATCAATTAAACATCGAAGAAACACTTAACACAACCGCCCCCGCACCTTTCGCCATCAAAAACCCCTCAACTCGGTCGACTGCCGCGCCACTCAGCCGGCGATTAGTATGAAAATGCACTTCTCGACGATCGCGCGGGAGTGTTAATAAGCGCGCGCGCGCCTGCACGCGAGCACGCTGTACGTATACTTATCTCGAGTGGAGTGTGTATATATATACGGGACGAAAGTCAAACGCGGGCACAAGCCGTCGAGCAACTCCGAAAGTGCCTTGCAGACGCTGCAGCAAAGTCGACTAGCGCGCGGTGGCACCGAAACGATTATACCGAGTCTCTCGCTTTTGCGCCAATATTTGAGAAGCCTCGGTCGAAGTCTTTTGGATTTTGGGCTGAATGGAAGTAATAGCGCTCGAGTCGTTGGGAGAAAATTTAGTGGGAGTGTTTTGGTTGGTCAATTTTAAAGGGGGATGAAAGGTTGAGATTTAGGATAATGTTAAAAGTAGGGAACGGATTTTGAAAAGGTTGCTGCAGTGATACGTTTAAATGAAGATAGGTTGGAATAATTTGTTAGAGAACATCTAATTTAGTCAAGTAGAACACGTATAGCTATGTTTTTAACGAAATTGTAATAATCAATAAAGCAATATGTAAGAACTTACAGAAAAATACTAAATGTCGGACTTTAACATTTTTTTCTGTGATGTATGCATTAACATAGATTAACACCAATAAATCAACTATCGACATAATGCATTTTATTGAAACATCGGGATTCTGCGAGAATAGTTCCAAAATTAAAACAGCATTAAAAGCATTCTATGTTAACGAACTTATCGAGTACTCTTTTAGCCAACGTTTCACTTATAAATTCAATAGAAAAATAATAATTAACCAGACTCTTTTAAACGTATAGCATTACCTTGTAGCTGATACTCACTATTGATCGCGCAAAGAACATTAAACGTGTATAATTTTATCCTTGCACGCAGATACCAATATTTATAAAGGAAACATGTATATTTCATGATTAAATATTTATATTTGATAAATTGTTTTATATCAAATATCGACAATTTGTTTTTTTCTTCGATCTTATGTCCTTATTAGTTTTCTTATAACGAATATTTGGCATAAATTCTCCAATTTACTTTTTAATTCGGAAAAATGCAGTGCACCTAAAGTCTTTTATAAAACTAGGGAACGTCAAACGTAACTTGCAAAAAATTGTGTCATGTTTCGAAATTGAAAAATTTATAGCTCTTATTTTTATTGATTAACGTCTGCTTTCACCAAGGCTGATGTAAAATTACTTTTTTGTTCCAGAAAATTTTTCACAAATAATTTATTACTGCTTTTGACTTATATTTTATTTTATTCAAGACAATATGTCACTTACATGGATAATAAATTAATTTTAAATTACAGTAAAAATAATTTATGTATATAGGTCATACCACTAATATTTGCTTAAAAACTTCATAATTAAGGAGATTTGAAACAACTAGTTACTGTAAAATTAATGAGTTTTGCAAAAATAATTGTTTAACATGAGGAATTACTATTATTTTTTTTTCTTTTGTACATGAGAAAAACTTGCCATTCTATAACATGTTCTAAAATCTATAAAAAAATCGTCATTTTTCACCAGCAATTATTTTCTATTTAAACAGAAATTGGAACTACTAGTCCTCACAGACTCAAATTCTCAATGAATCTGACTAAAATTTTCCTTGAGATCTTTTTTTCTCTCTGCATAAAATGTGTAGCAAATCAACAATTTATTTTGTTGAAATTGCACAACATCAATAATTTTATATTCAAACCTTGGTGGTTATACTTTACCAATACGTAACAGAGTTCAATATAGTTTACTTTAATCAAACAATTTTCACTTTTAATGGTGTTTTCGAGGCTTTAACAAACCCGCTTTACATGATGGTAGTTAAATATTCTATTATTGACATTTCCCGCCCCTCTAAACAGTTACAACGTTTAGAACGCTTAAACACTTAAAATTTATTAATATAAACAGTTGGTTATCACTCGTTAACATTCGTTGATAAACTCTCTTGCGCATTATAAAAATTCTCTGGACTTGCTAATATTTAAACTTTCACACCGTGACGATCAACTCTTACAACTCCGTGGAGATCGAAATTCCGCGTGCAGCAGGGGCCATAAAAAGCACAGACCGCTGAATATCAAAAAGAACGACAGAGGAAGAGGAGGTAGAAGTTGGTTCTGATTTATAAGTCCGCGGGCAACGAACAAACGGCCGTCGCGGAGTGTTTCGGCGTGAGCGAGCCGACGCGGATGATGCATCGCCCGGGAGAGTCAAGTCCAGGCGGCGGCGCGCGGCTAATGGATTCCGAATAGCTGGGAATGGCCGTCCGTCGGCGCCTGTTCTCTCCCTTTCCCCCATCTCTCTCTCTCTTCTCTCCCTTTTAAAGTTTTTCCGAGAAATGGCGGCGAGTTTCCGCGAGTCTTTGTTCTGTTCTGTCCGACAGGTTTTGCTGAAATTATATTCGGTTTGTTTGTATTCTTTCATCTCAAAGTGATTTAAAATCTATTAACGCTGTGGTACTAGGGATGCACAGAGGACGAGAAGTTAATTTACAATATATTTGTGTATCAAAACTTTGTGATTTGTGTATTAAAGCTTGCAAACGTAATCAAATTTTTTCTAGAAAAAGAATAAATTGTACATATAATTTTCAATTCTCTCGCGTAAATAGGGCCAACAAATTTTCCATAAAAATATTGCAAAGTATACTGAAAGCGCGATTCCTAGAAGCATCAAAATACTGTCATAAGAATTTGAAAGTTCTTTTGAAAAGCGCTTCGCGTGAAACATCATTTTGTTTTTGGGGTTATGAAGTCTATTTTTCACTATCATTTAGTTTTTTATTACTTTAAATAATAAACATATTTATCAACAAATCAAATGGTTTTATTCTATTTTAATTATTTAGTAGTTCTAAATACTTGAGTCACATAATTAAAATCTAGCAGATCCTCGCACCTATTTCATACAGACCAATCAAATCAATCTTCAAATGCTTCAGAACGTCCGGCTATCTTTTTTTAAGAGTGTATTTGATTAAATTTTAACGAATAATTTAATCAAATATTTCAAACGTAACAAATGTCATAGTAATTGATAGACATCAATCGATCAAGCGATTATACACAGAAGTGCGCATAATATACTAGACAAGAGAAAAATCATAGTGCCAGTAATTACCGTTAATGAATGCTGCGAAGCTTGAAATTGACTCTATTGCTCGTGGAATTTAATGAAACTGCATTTGAATTGATGAATTCCTATCACTCGCAGGAATCCGTCCCTATTACCACTCTACCAGAACAATACTTTTCTTCTCTTTTACCCCTTAAAATTCCACGACCGAAAACCACAAGTTCCTCAAACGCTCGATAATCGCGCCCCGCACTGAAAGCCACGAAATTTTTTTTTCGCGATTCTCTCGCCCAATATTCACGAAACCTTTGTGGATCGTCCTAACATGCCTCCCTCCTCCTCTTTCCGACCGAATTTGCTGCTCTTGCACGTGTAATGACGCTCAAACGAGCGCGCGCGTGATTAATGAATTCTAATTTCGACTCTGCGCCCGCCCATCAGCAGTGAAACAAAACAATCGCCGAAATTGGCGAGCCGACCACCGCGGGGCGATTTATATCGCGCGCAACTGATTTGATTTGCAGATCCGTGAGACGTGATTAAATCGCGAAATGGTGCGTACGTGCAGCCGTTGACGTTTGCTGGATTATGAGGGTCACGCGAATTTTAACAATTTTTGCGGTCGTACAGTGTTTTGGAGTGTTTGGAGTGCGATTACGTGTGATTTGGGAGATAGAAATTCGATGTACACGTTTATCAGTATAGTTTAATGTGTTTATTACTGCCGAAAGTTTTGAAATATATCGTTTAAATACTCAACCGTTTATTGTTTGCATAGATTGCTAAGTATCTTCTCATACCATTTGAATAACGGCTGTTATAACATAGCTGTTATTGCTACATTTTGGTCTAAAATTATGCAATTAAGTTGATTGTAAACTAAATATATATTCGCTTGTTTAATCACTAGAATACATTCACTTAAAATTTATTAACGACCAAGACCCACATTGGATTACATATTGCAGTAATATTACAGAAATATTATAATCTGACATGTGACAATCAGTGATATTACGATGATTTATCACGGCAATCCTCTAGTCATATTTCGACGTCATTTCGACGCCCCTTACGAAAACTAGCACGATTTATGGCGCTTCGACGAAGACTAGCACGTTTCACAAAACTGCAACGGAACACCCACAACTAGCATAAGTTTCCACTTTGAAAAGTGCTAGTCTTCGTGGCAATCTGAATCGTGCTAATTTTCGTAAAGGACGTCGATTTAATGTCCACAGCATTTTCATCACAGCAATATTGCATTTAATTTATCGATAAGATTTCTATATACTTGGGGTGAGGCATACTACAAAAACTACAAACCAGAATATTGAAATTGATAAGTAATAACCACTACCTGACAAATATCCCATTAAATGCAAATCAACTATTTATGCTTGAGGCTCTTGTGTATCATAACGCTTTCAATGAAAAAATTTTCTTCTAACGGCATTCTTAAATGTTTTAAAATATTCATATACTTTGAACTTTGTAGAATACCAGAGTATATCTTATCAGAGGGCAACATAGTTCAGGTTTTATATTCTTTCAAATACTTTACACCCGTTTAATCAAGATCTATTTTTCGAAAATCTAAACCTTTTACATTACAACAATTTCTGTAAAGGGTTTTTGCCTTTATATATTATTAAATAAATAAATAATATAAATAAATTGCGTAATATCAAACACTATCCATTCCACGCTTTACCAAAATACAGGTTTAATACGAGGATCGCCAACCAATTCTTCTCGCCCATCCGCAATCACTTCCACACACCCTGGCGTAAAAACGTATCACGCACCTGACCATACATTATCGCCCGTTCGATATACATCGCGTAATTTAAAAACTCGCGATTCCGCCTCTCCGCGAAGCCTGCGCATAATCATCATGGCGAGCGATTGTCGTGGAATCAGCAAAAAACGGGGAGAGCCGGATAGGTAATCGCCGACAGATCCGTATATTTCGTCAACATTATTATTACACCTCGCCATAGTGGATGCATATATCATCGGTGCAACGGCGGCGGTGGCTGATGGATTGCGCGTGCGCGCGCGCGTTCGAAACCTGTAAATAATTTGTCGCACCCCGCGATGACGATCGAGCGCTGGCGAATTAACGCGCGACCGCATTGCCGAATAATTTTTTTCGCGGAGTGGCGCGCGTCGCTTTGGTGATTGATTGCTTCATTGAAGTTTCGGGGGGGAGTAGTAATCGGGGTTGGATTACAGGTCGACTTGTGATGTGAAAATTTGTGTCGCGGAGGGATTTGATAGATTTTGTTGTCTGCGATAGATTAATGTTTGTGTTGCAAAATTGTGGATATCAATAAGTTTGAACGGAAATATATTTTAAAAAGCTTTGTATTATTGAATGATTATTTCGAAATCATTAATAGACTAAGTTCTTTGCGTTTACAAACATATACATAATATATGCTGTAGAGTTATTGAATTTTTCTGTTTTTCAAAAGTAAGACGTCAGCTTTTATACTGGAATAGCGGACGTTTTTGAGACTTTATCGACCGGTAAAAAATTTTCGCAAATTTTTAGAGAAATCATCGATAATAGTTACAAAATGTTAAAATTATTTAAATTCGACCGTCAAAAATAGATAAGATTGTAAAATATTAACTAAATAAGTATTAAAAATATTGTAATCTTTGTCTTTGTCTCGCAAAACGCACTCGCCGTCGACTCGTACTGCAAACTCTACAGTCAGTCTAAAAGCCCACTTTACGCCCTTGGCACACAACATATACTATAGTTTATACATATATTATAGTTTATGAGTAGCAGCGTAAATATCTAAGTTTGATCATTCACAATTCATTAAATACAGCATTTACATTCTCTTTTCAATATGAAAACAATACATTATCACGTATATCCAGCCAAAAAATATCTCAACGAAAATAATTCACGTTCACCTTGTGGACTTATACTGACACTCCGGCCATCTTATATCGTCGGGTGGGAAGAAAAAGGTGCGATCTCGGCTCGGCGTTTAAGAAAGTGCCATCTCGGCTCGGCGCTTAAGAAAGTGCCATCTCGCGCGCTAAGATTTTTCATCGACGTTTACGT
>UXGD01002944.1:0-22883 GCA_900474315.1 Torymus auratus | reverse complement strand
ATTTTCACCTATAATGTATATTTTTTGTACAAGGGCTCTTGAGCCCGTTTAAGCAATAAATAAATAAATAAATAAATTATTATTAAAGTTATTATTATTTATGAAATACACGGTAGCCAAATTCAATGAAATTAATGGTGCAGATGGTGAATGAAAAGAAAATGTTATTAAATAAAAGAAAACATTACAGAGTCTTTATTTATTTCACCATAAGTTTAAAAAATGTAACATACATTTTATATACGTATTTTTATACATTTATACACTATATAGTTTCTTTTTCCAAAGAATAAATGCCATTTGACTTTAGTCAAGATGATAGTATTGTTTTAAGCCACTTCTTTGTGATCTTTAACGCAGACAAGTAGTCAATCACAAATGTCTTGCCAGTGTGCATAAACGTGTGGATGGAAATGAATAAAATTTTTACAAATACTTTCCTTTGCAATATCAGTATCAATAATACTTTCACTCTAAATTAGAATTTAAAACTAATATATGAAAATCAGATCAATCGGATTAGATCAATCGTACAAATGCACATTTTTTTTTAACGTACTAAGAGCACTTCAGCATTTAATCAATGCTATACACTTTATAAAAAATATCATATACTATAATAAAAGTGATTAATCTTAGTTTTCCACACACTCTGCAGTGCCAATAATCTTTAGGAGTGTTCCTTTAAATTGTCTGAATCAGTGCATAATCTCAGAGAGTGCGATAGCTCCTCTCAGTTTTGATTTTGTAGAACTTGTAGGAAGCCACACTTATTCCAACAATGCAAGCAGTCAAAATTATTCCCCCTATGACATATAAGAATAAAGTTATTATTTTCAGTACAAATATTAGTGTTGTTTTAACACTTCCATCTTTCTTTTCTCACGAAATATTTATTTAATTGGTATCTTACCCATAAAGCTTAACCCATCGAAATGACGTCCCTTTGAAGATGGTGAAGGTGATGGAGGTGGTACTGCTGTAGTAGGAGGCCCTGGAGCTGCTGTTGGTTGTGTAGGTGTAGGCGAAGGAACTTTAGTTGTTGGTGGACTGGCAGTAGATGATGCAGTTGTAGTGGATGGTGTTGTAGTGGTAGTCTGTAAAAATTATTGATCAAATTATTTTTGATTTGATAACTCAAATATAATATTATCGTATCAAACAAAAGATATATACCGTTGTATTAGGAGCACCAGTGGTAGTAGAGGGGGTGGTAGAAGTGGTGGTAGTAGTGGTAGTTCCATTAGATGGAGTTGTTGTTGATGGGACAGATGTTGTAGTATTTGGAGCTAAAGTTGTAACATCAGGACTAGGTGATAGAGTGGTAGTAGGTTTCGTTGGGATAGATGTTGTTATAACTGGTTCAACCGGTCCTGCGAGTTTTCCATTTTCAGCAACTGTAAGTAACAAAATTCAAAACACACATATTACTTGAAATATGAGATCATTTTAAATTTGATTAAAAGGTGACTCATTCAGTATACAATACAGAGCCATAATGAAGCTATGAATAGTGACTGATGACAGTAAGGTATATGAGATAAAAGGCAATGGTGATAAATGCTAAACATGTGAGTATTAATGCTTCAACCCACTTGGAATATATTTACTCCCATGAAAAAGATCAATAATATCCCAACCAATTAAAACTCATTATTCAAAAATCCATCAACAACAGACGCGATTAGAAAAATTAATCTATATATTGTAATATACGAGCACGTTTAATATCGAAACCCACACCAATCCGACAAAAAATATCAAGTTACAACGGCATATGATGTGAGGTCGATTGATTGATTGATACCGTTTAGCCGCGCATTGCGCGCGTCTCGCGCACTGGCGCGTTCTTCTCGCGCGAGACTCGAGTCGCATAGATTACGGGTAAGTATAAGATATAGGCAAAAACGCGCAAAATTTGCAAGTGCGGCAAAGTGAAAGGAATAAATTAACGGTGCGCTCACGCGCGTCCTTTGACGCCAATATATAGATTTCCTCTCCGCGAGCTAATGCATATAACCTCAAAGAAAACCTAGCGAGAATTCCCGTAAGGCTCCATGCTTAAACCTTTTGCGAATGCCTCCCGTAAAAAAAGCCGTTCAACATCCGTTCGATATTCTGTCCACAGCTGACCACAGCAGCCATCGTTTACACCCACGTTTTTCTCCGTCTCACCTCAACCTACCTGCGCGCCCAGAAATATGCATTATAATATTACAAACCTGCTTTCGTCTCGGGAATGTTGGCCGCGGTGCTAACGCTGACGAGCACCAGGAGCAGCAGGGCTTCGCAGAGGGCAATCTTCATCGTGAATCGATGGAACACGTTGACCACGACGACAACTATACTGGACTGCGCCTCAGTCACTCCGTAACTCCCAACTCCGTTTGTTGCTCTTGCTCTGCTCCCTCCTATACAGCCACGAGAGCTGCGTAATGCGTATATACTGGGAATTTCCGCGCGCGGAACAAAAAGGCCCGCGCGCTCCGAGACTCGTATATGTATATGTATATTACACGGGATTGCCCAGGGAGCTGAGAACTGCTGCTGCTTGCGCTGCTGCGATAATAAAGTTTATGCGACGCTCCGTTATATAGCGTGGCACTCTTTTGTGACTGCGCACACTAAGTACGTGTCTTTCTCCCTCTCGTTTTCTCTCTGTCTCGTCTCGGGGACACCTCCACACGCGCCTAATCAACTACGTATGTACGTACTTATATATAAGTAACGTCGCGCGACTTGACTGACTGACTGACTGGACGGATGGATGGATGTGAAGAGAGAAGACGACTGGTGGACGGCGGCGATAGGTTAGGTGGAAGCAGCAACGCTATACGACGCGCTTCCTTCTTCTTCTATAGTCTAGCTTTCTCCTTACGTATGAGTCTACCCGTCTCACTTGCGTCGGGGGTGGACGCGATGACGCCGTCCCGCTTTGTCTGCGACGGAGGATCCAACGCGTGATGGGTATATATAGGTATATATATGGCCTATGGTGTGTCGATGTATAGGTACCTGCGCAGCGCAGCAGCGCGTGTATTTACGTCATACGTCAGAAGGAGAGCAAGCGCTGTCGACGCGCTCATATGGTTTGGCCAAAGTTGAAGAGAGAAAAAGCAAAGAGAAGGAGGAATTTACATGGATTTCGGGAATCCCCTGCGGGCGAGAGAGCGATATAGTATATATGTAAAATGCTGGACTATCTATAGGCTGGAAATGCTGTCGTCGTTATTGACGATGGGTTATTTGTTATTATGGTTCGTTTCGGAGTACTGGAGAAAAATGGGGGATATCGACCAGTCGTGTTTTCAAAACATCTATAGTATACCGATGTTTTGACTCATCGAGCTTTTTTCCTCATAAAGAAACAGCCGACCTTTTGGGATTTTTGTTTAAGCTTAAAAAACAAAACCTTACACAATTACTCTCCCTCCACAGTTTGCAGTGCAATAAAGCCTCGCAAACTCTTGCAAATTCAATTGCCTCGAAAGGAAAATAAGCTCAAATGAGATTTCAAAAATTCGATTAGCCTCTCTCTAATTAAAAAAAAACGGAACCGTCACATACACACACACACACACACATTACGCATAGATCGTCGTCTTTTCGATATAACGACTTTTTCACACAAAAGGGAGGGGGTGGTGAGAGGGCAAGGAGTGGCGTAGTCGGGAGCAGCGTAGGTGCTCGCAGGCACCGGGCTATTGATCGGAGCAGGCGCGCGCGCGCAGATAGCCGCCCGCGCGCGCGAGAGAGAAAACGTCTCGCGCCAGCGCACAGTCCAGTCGGCACTCACACTCTGCGTGCAGCGAAAGGGGTAGTATAGCTCGAAGAGAGTGAGCGAGAGAGAGAGAGCGCGCGAGGGACAGAGTGAGTGAAAAGAGACAGACATATAGAGAACATGGCGAAGCGATTTTCGATATTTTTCAGCGGCTCCGTCCTGCTCGGTGAGTATATAAAACGTATTTTTTTAGAGCATAATAAGCTGTATGGTTTGCGGGGTATAACGATAACTTTTTTTTATAGTGGCAAGCCTAATCGCGCTGCGGGACGTTGGGGCGCTCGTTCTGCCGACGCAGACGACCACCACCACGTCTACCACGACGACGACGACGACGACGATGATTGCGCCTGTAGCGGAGCAGGCGAACGTGACCGAGGCACCCCTCGTCGACACCGACGACGAGCCCTTCACCACTAAGCGCAACGCCCAGCTCATCTTCGCCCTCCCGATGCTCGCCACTCGTTTCCCACTCGTAAGTTACGTATATATACGTATATACACGCTGACCGATTGATTAAATGTTACTATACGCGGCCGAGCGCGCGGCTTTTTATCGTTATCGGGAAGTAAGTGTGATTTCCCGAGTTCGATGCATCTTCAGAGTGAGAGAGGAAGAGAGATAAAGATAGAAAGAGAGAGAGAGAATATGTGTCGGGAGTTATCGCGGAAATGGGGGAGGGGAACGGAATTGGCATTGTTGCTGTCTTTTGGAGCGGCGGCGAGAGGCCTTCGAATTTTTCTCTTCTCGCCGTGGAAGGGAGTTAATCAGGGAAATGGATTTGGATTTTACGAGTCGTTGAAAGAGAAATAAATTGCGTTTGTTTAACGACTTTGCATTCGTCGTCTAAATAGTATTTTGTATTTTTTTGTTTTTTTTTTTTTTTTTTGTTTTATACTTTTAAGTAATTGGTTAGTGGTGATGAGACTTTATAATTTAAAAAAATAAACTGAGCATTCCAACGGTTGGTCAATCTCGGATTTTTTCATTCGAACGCAAGAAGCTTGAAAAGTAAAAATTTCGCGTTTCGAGAAAGATTCGATAACGCGCGCCGATAGCAATAGATATGTATGTATGCGCTCACTTCCAGTGTAGTTGATAGCATAACAGAGTAATTTTTATGTCTAACGATAAGAAATATCGCTTTACTTTACTTTGCTATATTTTACTTTCTCTATATACTCATGTTCTCGACTATGAATGATTCTGTCACATCCAACGAGAAATTTAAAATTGGAACTCTTTGTCCTATTCGATTCACGGCAAATCCATTGAGTTTTACAGGATTCGTCGTTGGTTCAAATTTTACAAATTGACACATCAATGCGTCTTCACCGACAGCAATCGAACCCTCTGTATGTCAGGCAATCGCGATTGTCCACGTGTAAAAAAGATAAAATGAATATTAAAAGGGAAAAATTCTTTTCTACGAAATTTTTTTATAGCCTATGTGAGAAATAAATTCGACATCCCATAAAATCTACACTGTGAAAAAGTATAAAATATGTAGTATGTTAGTCGGCTTTAAAATGTTTGTTTTGCAAAACTCATACTAAAATATACTTATAAGAATAAAATTGACACTGTCAGCAAACTTCCACATATATAGTAGGTATACAACGTGTATATTTGTATATTTAAAATGTCAATACAATATATCCATGTATATATGAAAGTTTTCTAGCAGTATACAATGTCCTTTTAAAAATTAATAATGCAACAACTTTTACTATTTCAAATAAAAACTTTTACAGAGTGGCAAGCTAGTAAATTTTTCCAGCGCAAAAATATAAATTTTTCTCATGCAATCCCTATGCAATCTTATATATGCACCTAATCAATGTACAAAATCAATAAAATCCCATGCTCCATATTATAAAACACACATATTCAAACTTGGCATCCATAACAATTAGTGTCTTCCAATCATATATACAATTCAATATATTTAACGATGATCACACTTCTAGAATCAATTATTCACCAGGCAAGGCCACCGCAAATCCACTAACCAATAATCATATTCTCACCAACCCCAAACTGCCGTAAACTTTAATTTGCCATCATTAAAAACTCCCATCCAACAACCACCATTCTGATAAGCCCACGCGCGTATCCCACGCCCTCGAAAAAGCTCATTTCGCCCACTCTCACGCGACAGCGCATCCTCCAAACCTTTTCCCGCACTCCGGCATGCAGCGCACGTACTACATGCACGATTGTAGGTATGACGTAGCGCGGGGGCCAATCTTTCGCATCGCGCACACGTGATCAGATCGTCGCGTAGACGTAACTTAAGTGATCGCGCGTGGGTGGTGGTGAGAAATTGAGACCACACCTACGGTGACGGTATACATATTGTAACGCTATTATAGGAAAGCCCCCCGTGCGCGAAATCTCAACGATTATCCCTGCCTGATTCAATATTTGAGCAGAGAATCCCACCGGGATATGCCTGTGCGTGCAGTGGTGGTCGCGTGACCTGATTAAGAGTCAAGGGTGGAAGTTTCGCTTCGCGCGGAGCTCTGGTATAGTAGTTTTTGAGATCGAATTAAGTGCTGAAGTTCTACAGGCGTGACGCGCGGTTAATTCGGTGCGAAGTAAACAAAGTTATTTCGGACTTTATAACGAATGCACGAGGACATTGCAGCTGATGTGTATGTTTTATTTAGCTTGCAAGTTGCACGGATTCGGGATGCTACGTCAATATTTCAGAAGCCGGGAAAAGCTCAATAAGACAGGGTAAAAATACCGAGGGGCTTGATATAACACTGACGTGCGGTTCGGGAATCAAACAGGTCTCTTCGCACCTCGCTCTAATGTACTTGCGTGATTTTATTACATAGTTTCTTTTTCTTTGTAGCACGTACCTATATATCTGTAGTTGCCCGGAAAAACGACTTAAGTCCGCATATTTTATACATTAAATGTATTTTAATAGTCTTAATTGATTTAACTTTGTATATAGATTAAAAAAATTAAAGTATTTAACAAAAAAGAGGTCTTATTTTGTTAAAAAAGACTTAATTTGAATATTTATTCAATTACTTTACTTATTTCAATATAAATGTGGTCTTCTAGTCTCAATTACTTCTTTCTTTGATTTCTTGCTACATTTCTTATATTAACACTTTTTGAAGTATGTTTCTTTACTAGAGTTTGTTCTTGTTCTTGTTTATCATTGTTGGGTGCTTCTAATTCAAAACTCTGGATCTCAGGTTTATTTTCTGTACACATATCTCAATATCAAAGTCTGTCGTCAACGTGTCATCATCAGTGGGTAATTTTTCATAAAAAGATTTTACCTCTGGACGAACAAGATCTAACATCTCTAATAGGTCCTTTTTTCTCTTTACTGATAGGGAAAAGACTATTATAACACTGCTGAACTGCATTTTCCAATCTAAATTTGTCTTTTCCTCTTTTTTTAATATTTAGTTTTAAAAATTCATCTCCATCATCTAAACTTTTTTTATAGTATAAGATACCCTGTTCATGCGTTTGATTTTCGGAAAAACGACTTAAGTCCAATATATTACTGTATATCTTAAAAGATAAAGAAGCTATTTTTTAATCTCGTATGGCTATTGGAAAGGTACCCAATGCTACACTAAATAAAAGTGGACTTAAGTCGTTTTTCCGGGCAACTATAGATATATTCGATTATCTCCAAAAATATTGTCTTATTTCCTTTGATAATTGCACACCTATAGAGTATTATTAACATTTTTTTTTGTTTTATATAAAGGGGTAACTCGGTTTAACCCTTTCACTTTCAGTTTCTATTCTTACACGTATAAAAATGTCCTCTATCATAGCAGTCGGAGGGTCAACGTATAAATAGAATTAAATTCTGAGAACTTGAATACCACATTTTCGTAGAATCCTCTTTAATGAACTTTTCTAAATTCTAATTATTTTTTCAAATAATTAAAATATGATACAAAGCATGTAATTATCTGTTATTAATTTACCAACGAAATTATAATATCACCCGCATCACCGAGCTTATTAAAATTCGCGAGGCGACAGCGATATACGTCAAAGTCACATGGCGTCTCGCGTTACGCGCTCTCGGCTAATTAAGGGTTAAGTTTCTGCGTTAGATAACACTCCCTCCCGCTGTTAAAAACAACACACACACTTTTATGTCCGGATATAATTAAAAAAAAGGAATATCTATATATTATGCTTTTTGCAGCCGGTGGTGAACGCGGAGATAAAGACAACTGCGGCGTCGACAGCGACGATGGCCCCGGGTACACGTGCATCCAAAGGCCCGCCGACGACGACGACGACGGCCAAGCCGACGCAGCCGCCGCGCCGAAGCGACGTGCCGCTGTACAGGCTGAATGGCAGCAATGGACAGGCATGCATTCTACTGCAGGTCGACGCCCTCATCTCCGTCAAGTACAAGACGACCCTCGGCGAGGAGGTGGTAAGTGAGGGAGCAGGAATAAGTTGATGGGGGAGGTGGCGTAGTTATTGTAGTATTGACGCTGTGGGCGCGTGGGTTGGACGAAGTTTTATTCAAGTTTGGTAAAGTTCGCTAATTATAGCGAGGCTTTGCTGGAAGGTTGCGCAAGTTGCGAAGTGACGTATAATAACTATATACATGTGGGGTTGAGAAAAACGTGATCGTGTTTATTGTTGTACTGTTGTATTGGGCGATAAAAGAATTGGGAATATCTGATTATTTATATGAAATTTTGAGTGTGATCATTGATTGTATTTGATTATATAATGAGCATATTTTCTTAAAAATCGCTACATAAATATTTCAGATTTAAGCAAAATAATATTATTCCTTTTCGTAAAATTTACAACTTTTTGAAATATAAGTAAATTCTTTCTTTTTTTACTCTACAATGATGTAAGTAGTTGACATAATGCTGAAACCAATTTGTAATAAAATAATACCAATGTCATTTACCACAGATTTCCTTTCGTATATAGCAAAGTAGTGCACAACTTTACACACAGCCTCGGTGTAATATGCAAATGAGAAAAGTTTTAAATATATGTATATTCAGCGAATGCATTTAACGAGACTATGACAGGGAGTGAGATGCTCCAGTAGAAATTTCAATCTCGTCCCACACAGCATATCTCGCCCCCACGACATTGAAAGCTTCGAACTTCACTTGTATTCGCTATCTCAAAAAGTGATACGTTTCAGGAAGCTGATATTTACGTCCCGGACGATGCTACGGTCACCGGCAACTGCGACAATGAAAATTTCGTGATAATGTCCTTGAAGTGGAACGCGTTCGTGCTGTCATGGAGCTTTGCCAAGGTATCTATGTGACTCGCCTATATAATATACATATAATGTGCACGTACACCGTTGCGTCAATAAACGGCTTGGCGAAAGAGCCGTGCAAAGCCAATAAAAAGTTTAATAGTTCCTTTGAGGTGCGTTTCCTTATCGTCTGTACATAAATTTTCCAATGCTTTATGCGCACGTTTAAGACTGCCTCGCAGTTTTACCTACTGTTTATTCGCTAATCAATTATGCATTGTTTCTCTAATTGGCTTCATTTCGTTGGTTTACTGCTATTCTTTTCGAATCTTAACAGAATGTAAACATTTATTTGACTTTTCAGACACCCGGCGGCGAAAGATGGTACGTCGACAAGATCGAGCTGACGTACAACTCGAGCGATCGACATTTCGAGCATATCGATCAACCCAGTGAGTGTATAGAAAATTCACTGCAGTAAACGTTCGTTAAAACTGTACCGTTGTACTAAAGATAATAAGCTGTCGTAAAAACGTATTTCGCGTAGCTGTGAGAATAATGGCGCAGGAAAAAGTAGAACGTGGGTGTATACGTGCGTCCGTTAAAAATTTTTTCTTTATCGCTCGCGTGTATACAGTAGTAACGAATTTCCGTTAATTAGATAATATTGTCAGCATTCTAATACATTTGGTTTTGACCATTTCAGATAGAACAGTAAGATTGAGCACAGCGCAGAAGCACAGCTCGATGCTGTTCCCTACACCCGTAGGAAAGTCATATTCCTGCGAAGAGGAGCAGAACATCCTTTTCACGGACGGCAAGAATCGCGCCAGCGTGCTGTTGAGGTATTACGATTTACATAAAAGCTCTTTAGTACATTGAAGTGGTATTTAATTTTTTCACGTACATTTCTGAATGTAAAAACATTATGCTCTTTGAGAACACTTCAAAGGAAGCTAATGTTTTCCATTGTTTTTTAAAATCTTTTAAAGGTAAATTCAGTTTTAAAAAGAACTTTTAGTTCCAAGAATCTGTTATTCTAAATATAGAGTTTCCTTATTACACAACTAATTAGTTCTCATTGTAAAAGCAAATAAATATGCATGTGACGTAGTACATACAACGTTGTTCTTAACGTTTTAAAAAGTCACGGCCACAATTCTTCCCCAAATAGCACACCCAACCAATCCCAACTTTCCGGATACACTCAAATCAAAACTTTCACCCAAGTACAAACCAATCACTGCCGCAATAATAACGCAAATGCGAAATTCTTCTGCGCAGAGACATGAAGCTGCAGCCGTTCAAGTTCAAGAACAACGACTTCGCGGTCGAGTTCTCGTGCACGTCACTAAGTGCGCGCGTGCGCGACGAGACGGCGCCCGTGGCCGTCGGCTCGACCCTCGCCGCCGCCGTACTCCTCACTATCACCGGTTACGCTGGCTGGCGGTACTTCAAAGTTAAGAAGGTCGAGTACAACACCATGGAGTAAAGAGTACATGCGGATCGTGCGAGCATGATTCAAATTGATTGATTGATTGGTTGATTAATTAATTAATTAATAATTCTTCTTTCCTTTATGACTGTGATGCATCCTTTCGTGTATTATCAGTTGGATAGGATTTTTTTTTTAATGGAGCGGATAAACATGACATGTTATATTCAATCAAATGTATGTAATCATTGAGATTATTATTATTACTATGTGTAGTTGTGAGTTTTATGGCGAGGAGTAGGTAGATAGGTAGGGACAGAGAGATTTTAATGAAAAGTTGAAATATATATAAATTATGATGATATATTATACCCGTTTCTCAAATTTTCGTTTGAGATGTTACGTGAGGCGATGCAATATCAATGCTATATAGAAGAAAATAATATATTTATTTGTTGTTATACGCGTTAATCATTATTCCATATATTATATATCATCGTGAATAAAATAGTGTATGTCATTTTAAGATACATCGAACGACCATATTCGATATACTTTAATTAATGTAATAAGCTCTGCAAAAAAACGTTCGAGAAACGGAAAAAACGTCGCAAACTCTGAAGGTTGTATGTATAGCAAATTGAGAAAATAACGGGCAATTTTTCAAAGCCTTTTCGATTCTTCGCGAGTTTAATGTCCTACTTCCTTTGTCTCGTATACCTATATATACATCGCGTTGAGTTTTCCATGTTACACGCATTATTACATATCTTCCGACTCGTCTCGTTGTGATGATGTTCTTGTTTGAGAATTTTTTCTTTCTACGAACATGATTAAATAGTGTATAATAACGAGATAAGAATTCTAGTCGATCGTTGATGCAATTTCGGGCTGTAATGCGCTACTTAAAACTCCACGTAGTTTTTCATATAGCAATTAATCGATAACTCCATAAAGCTTAAAGTTACGTCATTCCTATCATCATGTATACTTAATTCTGTTTTTATAGAGCGTAAAAAAGAGTTACATTGTAAAGCATTCAAAGATCTTCATAAAAATCCATGAATTTTCTATGTGGATAAAAATAGCGAAATTTTTCTCTGTGACGAAAACTATTCTAGATTAAGAAGTTGTTATTTGTTTGCTTCTAGTCAATAACTATAGAGATTTGAAATATTTATTTTTTAAATAATTTTTTGTTTACAGTTGAATCATTAAATTGTTTAATTTGTCTTCCACAGCTCAATGTTAATATTTGTTTAAGAACATACATAAGATAATAAATTAAACTTACATACATTTATATTTAGTTGTAAGATTATACAATAAGATGTTTGCTTTAGTAAGGTACAATATAATGATTTTTTTATTACATACATAAAAAGTAAAGGAAATTTATAAAATGAGGAAATTATTATAAAATATTTATTGAGAATAATTTTAGATGAAATAGATATTGAAAATAAATTATAATTAGTTTATAGAGCAAGAAATTCAATTCGAAACCTTTAATCAAGTTTAAGTTTTAGATGATATCTTAAAATTAATAATTAAGTGACTAGCTCGTATACAAGAACGTTGTATAAAAATACTACAAGTGCGATGGGTATGCATGATGAAATGGGCTTTGTACATAACATGAGTAATTTACCCTTACACATTTATGTACCTATAATTATAGCGATGTTGCAAAAGCGGAACATGCATATCTATAATATAAAAAAAAACCTCTGTCTTCCAAGCGTATTATATAAATAAATATATAATTATACATAACAAATATATTTCTTGTGTACATACGATTCTCTTACACGTATGTAATTATATTCTATATATAGTATATCTTCATGATCACATATCGTTTCCGAAAATGTCAATATCGTCAATTCGTATAAATATATTGTACAAGATTAAACGGCGAAAAAGGCTTGAAAAATAAAAGCGTTACCTTTATCGTCAAATTTTCGCCGATAATCTGACAAGATTACATAGTATATTGCCTAACAGAAATATAAAAAAAAATTAAATAAAATACAAATATCAAACAAATTAATTCAAATTTTCTCTCTTGTGGACGAATCACAAAACGTATAATATCTGCACATGCATATACGCGCGTGTGTCCGTTATCCAGCTGTCGCTATTCGACTGGTACCGTAACTGAATTGAAACTAAACGTTATATATGTACAATACACGACTATAAATAAACTATACAACATATCGAGTCAATTCGTATATGACAAAAGAAAAGGATGAATTCATTATTTTACACGATATGTGGCGTTGACCTTCAGCAGCATATTTTACAGCAAAACTACTAATAACATTGCAAAAATGTAGTTTCATGCTTACGAAATGCGTGTGTAACGTAATAATCGTCGCTGAGCGAGGAGAAAGAGAGCGAAGAAAAACAGCGTGCGCGCGGTGCGCATCTCTTTACCGAGAAAATATATACCCACACCTATATATATGTAGTTAGACGAGGCAAACGGAATAATATGCGTGGAGCAGCCAATTCTTCGATGTCGGCTTTCTGCACCGGAGACGTTGTTGTGTTGCCGCACGCAGCGTTTGTATAAGGCGGAAAAAAGCTGCAGTATCGTCTGAATCGTGGATTATAGTGCGTCATTGTAAAACTGTGATGCCACGGCTGAGTTTTGATTCTCAAATTGTTTTTCATGATTATTTGGCGATACCTGTTGTAAAGAGGTTTTTTTGCACTTGGGATTTTTGCATATATTTTGAACCGGTGGGTACTGTTTTTGAGCGATCTTTTTGAAAGTTGTTGAAACAATTAATTTTATTATCAGGGAAAAATGTGGATTTCAAATTGGAATATCATAATTTTGACTCGCCATTTCACGGTGTTTTCTTAGATTTTTATAAATTAAAAAAAAAAGAATGAAGATGGTTAGTTAAAATTGATGATGTTAAATACTGAATCCACCGTTTTCTCTAAAAGTAAATCAGTGTTGCTCCATCAATTTTCAAAAGAAAGCTATATTGATGACAATTCTAATGTTTTATTTTCTCCGATCCAATCATGTTTTCCAAATTGTCGCTTCAACAAATTTCTCTTTATTATATATTAATTATCGGTGTAAAAATCCATCTGAGAAGTTCTCGCATCGCCCCGACGTAAGTTGTTGGCCTATACCTATATTACCTAAACACACACACTGGCAAACAAAGCCGCGCACGATATATTGTGGTTGTCAAATATTCGCGCGCTGCCGACATACATAACACAGACACACACGACAAGCCAAAAATTGTACCGATAATACACGCGGCACGATTGTAAAGCATCCATTTGAAATTATACTATATGGTTTGAATAAAGGCTGTTAAAAAAAGTACACGTGAGCAAAAAGAAAGAAAGAAAGATAGAGGGAGAATGAGAGAGAGAGAGAGAGAGAGAGAGAGAGAGCCAACCGGGGAGGGTTGTCCATATGCCTGCACACATTCCTTTCATGCATAGAACACACACAGTGAAGGGAAATCGCGCGTCGAGAGAGAGAGAGGGAGAGAGAGATGCTACCTCTACATCCGGAGTACAGATGTGTGGCTGAGGGGGGGAGAGGGCGTGAAAAGTACAGCTCTCTCTCTTTCTCGTCAAAGCGCTAAATCTCCGCCTTTTGCGCAAGCCTCGCTCTACACCTCATTCATTCACTCTCTCGCGCCCATACATATGCACACATTTATATACACGCAGCATTATTGTCAGCGCGCGCGCGCAACGCGTCCATTCATCCACTACTAACCAATGGCATTGTGGGCCAAGTAAAGCCGGAACAACCACCGAAATCCCGGAGGTAGAAAGATTTTCGCCCGGCTTAAGAGCAATATCTCTTGATCTCTCACTCGCTCGCGCGCGCGCGAAAGATCGAATTAACGATTAACGCGTTCTCGCTCGGTCCAGAGGGCGCGGGGGCGAGGAATTTAATGAGGCGCGGTGTTCAGTGACTCCCATGTCGGCTCGTTATATCCGCCCCTCGCGTTATCCGCAATTACCCCAAAACAACCCCCCGGCCGGCTCATAAATTATAGGTCGCGTCGCGCGGCGGCGCGTGTGCGTATTATATACATCTGTCATCGCGAGCGTACGTGTGCCGGCCAATTATTGCGCAACTCCTTCGGTGTATAAGTGTGCGCTTTTTGGTGTAGCGAGAGATGCGCGTTTTTTGAGGGGTCGATGCGTAATTGGGATATACCCGCGCGTGGGGTTCCGGAGATGAAGGATAGGTGTTGCGATCAGACGTGGGTTTCGAAGTGTGTCCGAGGGGAGATGATGGGAGATAGCGGTGAGCTGGATGGATGTGTTGGCGGTTTTCAATTTTCAGTTTTATGATTATTAAAAAAATTTTCGGCTGGATTATTTCTATAGATTTTGTGAATATTTTGAAAAATAATGAATATTATTTACTTTGACTGGTGCTGATTTTGGAAGTTTCCTTTTAATTTCGGATATATTTTATTTACTTAAAACTCAATCTGTATTGGCACACGAGATTACGGTAAGTATTTTTACATTATATAACTA
Organism: Torymus auratus; assembly: GCA_900474315.1. NCBI lineage: Eukaryota > Metazoa > Arthropoda > Insecta > Hymenoptera > Torymidae > Torymus > Torymus auratus. Next base: position 7,879 of record UXGD01002944.1, on the reverse strand, counting down.
AGAAATATATTTTGTTTTCATGCACAAATACAGTGGAAATTTATACGAGTCTTGCAAAACATAAACTGAAAATTTTGACACTGTATTATATACATTTTCTACTTATTTATTTATTTTAGGATTTATTTTTAATGCTTCAGTAGTAATAAATAGTATTACAAAGAAACAAACTTTTTACTTGTTATCGGTATTACTTAGATATTAATTTCACAATATTATATCACACTATATACGCGAAACGAAAAAATACGAATTTCGAGAATCAAACGAAGATTATTGCTACACCATCCCCGCATAATTCGATATCCGTCACGTACAACATCCGCGCAGTTCCAGCGAATGCGGCCCTACAGCGGACCCCCGACGACTTTATTCTCCTTCGATTTTATCTTAGTAACCCATACCCACTCGTACCCGCTACGCGGCATACGCATTATTCGATACACGCATATACGCACTCGGGGGAGAGATCGCTCTTATTAGCTGCGTACATCGGTAATATATAGAATACCGACGACTGTGATAAACTCCGGGTTCTACAAGAGCCCGGCCGTGTCACGGACATCCGTATTACATGTCGCCGTTCGCCGTAACCAGATTACGTATACACATGCACACACACACGTGCATCACTATAAATAGGATGCGCGGCGAGAGCATTGATAAAACCGTCTCGATTAGCTGAACCAGCAGCAGCGGCAGAAAAGATTTGCAGGTGCAGAGAGAGAGAGAGTGTGTATGTATATATATCTGGTCATTACGACGTCGCCCGCGCACTGCAATAATGACGAAACGAGACACTCGACACCCCCGGATCGGGCGGAAAAACGTCTGTCCGAGAGGCGCTTTTGTACCATGTGTACTGTGTAGTATATATAAGGGGAAGGCAGGTTTGAATGGGGTGGTGTTGTAGTGTATTATTGGGCTTTCACGCTTAGCCGTGTGATTGCGCGTTACGGCGAAAAAGGTAAGAGCAGCGCGTGTTACGAGGCCGGGGATTAGCGTAATCCTGAAATGAGTTTTGGGAGAGACGCTAAGCTGTTTAGAAATTGAAGTGTGTTATATGTATATATGTTTCGAGTTGGAGAAGGTTAATATATATATGTAGATGGTTAAAAGTGTTATGCTAAGGGTAGTAATTCTTTTTTTTTATAATTTACTTGTTTGTAATAAGTCATATTTGGTTTATTTAATTTATTAATGCAATAATGCATATCAATATAAATACTTTATTGAAGCACACGTTGATGCAAGATTTAAAATTAAATTATTTTAAATTATTCGATTATATAGAATTATTTAAAATCGCACGTGGCAATATCTATTCCATTATAGGAGCTTCTAAGATTCTTTGAACGCGCCATGAAACCATAAATAAATGTACAATTTATTAATATACAAGTATATGATCGAGCAATTTATTTATATTTTCAAAAGACGTAATAAAATATACTTAATTTTAAACCATAAACCATCAGTTATAAATACCGTTGCAAGTATTACTCATCATTCGCGCGCTTAAAAATAAACACACATAACTAAACTCCCTTCCACTCAGTTTAAATTGAAATTAGCAAACAATATGTACGTGATTTAAAAATTACTCACGATTCATTTAGCATCTTCAATCCTCCACTCACCCGAACCTCACAATACTTAATCCCGCGGACCACCTCCGGTTCAGTTTTGACAGCCTCGCCCATTGTTTTTACTCGATTAGCTCTCCACAGAGCAGCTACACGCCGCATGACACGCGGCGCTTTTCGCAGCTCTCTCTCTCCCAATGCCCAATATATACTTTTATACATATACATCACTCTCGCGGCATAACCATATATACATATATATGTATACTTTCGTGAGAAATCCTGCACCAGCAGCCTGGCGCGCGAGGGGTGCGAGCGGAAAATAGAGAGAGTAGGTATAGAGCTCAATAATATAAAGCGAGTCGAGGGCCTACGAGTCGTCGTTGTTGAAAAGAGCATCTGAAGGGTGCGCGCGCGCGACATCAGCAACAGCAGTGTGGCCTTTTGTGCGCGCGCAATGTTCGACGACTGTGGAGCAGCATTTTGTCGGAGGGTCGTGCGCGCGCTTTATTGTGTGTACGTCTGTGTGTAGATATATATTGTGGCTGTTCGCGAGCGCGCGATGCCGAGAAAATGGCGGACACGTGGGAGGGTGCGAAGAGAGAGAGGAAGCTTTTAAATCGGATTTTCCGACGAATTCCCCATTGTCAATGGACGGATATCGGAGTAGTTCGATCTCCCGATGATGCCTGTGTGTAACTGTTCACTTTTTTTTTACGTCAGGACGAGGGATTATCCATATTTTTCGAATTATGTTCGAGAGCGTTTTGTTGCAAAGAGAGAGGAATATAATGGAAGGTGGAGTGTATGACGTGTTGGACATGGGGAACGCCGTTTCGTAAGAATAGAGGCTGAGAGTATTATCGGTGGGATTTAGTGAGTGCGCGTACTGTCGAACGAATCGTATATATGGCCGTTGTAAAATTTTTATGAGGATTTAATTATTCTTTCTTTATGATTGTTTAACGGCCTTCTATTTGGGCTTTATTGTCGGCGCTTATCAGCATCTATCAGCAAAGCACATGCAAATATTTATAGTTTGATTATTTAATTATTCTTAACATCAAGTTTTGACTATCATGAATGTCTCTCGTAATTTCTTCAAGTAAATATAAATTGTGTCAACAGATCATCTAACGTTACATCGTTAATGTGAAAAATTTATAGCTTACTAAAATTTATTTAACGAAATTAGATCCAACCGAAGACTCTCTTCTTTACAAACACGACATTTCTTTTGATTCACATACTTTCCACGCTATTTATATCGCATCCACTTTCCAGAACTCCCCATTCACCTACCTACCGAAAAAATGCCATTACCTCACAAAAAATATATTCCCACCTCGACTCCACTTCGTTATCGTGTCTGCGCGTCTCCTCGTCCTCGCACCCCCCGGTCTTAAAAAAAAAACGGCCGTGTCCGCGAAAGACACGTCGCAGATATAACGACGCGCGTGGTGCCGCTGCCGCCGCGTCAGCGTAACGCGATCGTAAGAACCTGCGCGCCGGATATTTTCCCACAAAACTCGGCTGACAGAAAATGCGAGTGCGCGCGCGCGCTGATAAAGGACCGCGTGATAAGGAACGCGCTTATATAGTGCGATACGCTATTTTCGTCGCTACGCGGCGCATTTTCAAAAATTATGGCGTTGTTGCAAGTAGTATAAAAAAATTATAAGCTGATGCGCGTGATATATATCTATTGCGCGGCTGGTCGATCGTTGTTCTAGGAATTTCCGATAACGAGAGTCGAGAGGAGAGGATGTCGTTCGTCGAACGCTGACGGCTATATAGGTGCCATAGGCAAAACATTTATAGTTATGTGTAACAGTGGGTCGAACTGCTGATGGTTTAGAATAATATAAGGGCGCCTATACTGGCAAATCGTGTTAAGGCCGCGTGCAATTGAGCAAACGCGCGTGTTGTATATTGGCTTACGCTTTATCGGGGAGTATATACACGTGTACGACGAGCGGCGGATTCTGGGACTGAGATTGCCGAGAAGGGATGGACGCACTTGCGTGTACGATGCTTTTTATCTGGTAAGGTTTGGTGGGGAGAGCTGCGGAGGCTGGTGAGACCCGTCGGGTGTTGAATATCAAAATAGGTATATAGGGTTCTTAATACAGCTGGTTTAAAATGATAATGTTGGATATTTACGATGAAATTGTTTGTAAGATTGCTTTCTTAGGTATACGGAAAAAAGCAACAGGTAAGTAAGCAAAAAGCTTATAGAATCGAATATAATATCAGTGTAACAAAAATAATAATATAGAAATAAAGAGTATATGAGAATTCTGTATTTAGATTGTGGCAGATTTTGTTAACAGTAAAGCAAATTGTTGTAGTTCATTTACTAATTTAACTAAATAGTAATCATTTAAAGAGCCCGCTTCATGTCATGATTTGACTAACTATACAGCTATACTGATGCTTGTTGTTTTGAGTCAACTTGTAGGACGCTCCGAAGCGCCCGAGCGCCGTTAAAATCTCGTTGTTAACTTCCGTTCTACGATATCGACGCACCCAACAATAAAACTCAAGTATATTTCAATTGCATCACATCTTCGTTTATACTTAATTCACCTTGCCCAATCTACCACGACTTTCCAAATCATCACCATAATAATTATTTTATTTAATTACAATACCCGTGTTTTCTTCTTTTTTTCATTTTAATAAAATTTAATTATAATTTTAATTATAATTTAAAATTATAAATATAAATTATATATTTCACAGTTTAAATCTTACAAACATGACAACATACACTGATAAGTAGAGGATAGGTCGAGGTGGGGAATTCCTATTTTTTCCTGTAATTTGGATACTGAGGAAAAACCAAAATATTTACTATTTTTATTGGAAAAAATTCCAAATTTATACAGGCAAAAATTTATAAATTTTTATCTATTTTTCCTGTATACGTGGTAATTTTTATGCTAGAATATTGAAAGATTTTACTATGAAAAATGGGAATTTTCGGCACCATTTTTCTGTCAGTGTATCATATTATTGGATTTTCTCAGCATAATAACGCATAAATAAATTAATAATTAATAATTTTCAGTTTCCTGCAAACCGCAGCCCACCAATACCATCTCCCATTCAATAACAGAACGTTCACCGTCCAGCTACCACACACACTATAAAAAAAAATTCATATAGATATAATCTCCCTCCGAAACACGCGCACCAATCTTACGAATTTTCCCCCCGAAAAAACCTCAAAATATCTATCGCTCCGATCTGTCACTCGTTACCTAGAACCCGCACCTCCATAGGCATATATCCACCTCACACAGACGAAAGATAGCAACGCGGTCGAAAATCGCTGCGGCAGGGCGGGATTATAAAACACTTCCCGCGATCGGGACGGACTTGTAAATAATAAGCTCGCGCTTTTCCCCAGGGATACTTATCACCCTGCCGATCTACTACACTACTAGTATGCTAGCATAGACTTAGGGGAGCGAAAGCACGCATCTCTCTCTTCGAAATAATTAGTCGTCGCCGCATCATAAATCCCCGCGTCGTAACGAGTAAAAAGCGTCCTGCAGACGCGTGTATATAGGTCCTATATACTATATATACCTATACACTTGTATAGTCGCGTGATGACAGTGCCCGCGCGAGAGAGCGACAGAGCGCCGCGGCGTCTGCCCTCAAATCACGGGGCGCATCTAACTAACCGTGTAATCGTCAATTTGTCCTTATTACAGCGCAGCGCGAGCGCACGGCCGTGATTGCAGTGCGCGCAGCTGCCGAAAATCCGGACGGCTTTTAATGAGAGAAACACTCGCAGCGAGACACAGAGGGAGAGTGCGTATGTATGTATAAGTAAGAGAAAAGGCTTAGATCTATATATACATTCTTTTTTCTTTTTTTGAACGGATAAATCTTGCGCAAGAGATTCGGCCGCCGTCGTTGTCGACAAAGTGGCCAGTGACACATAAAGAGCATATTTTCGGGCATTAGCGCTGCCGCTGCGCTACCTGTTTTTCACGCCCGAGAGAGAAAGAGGCCCCGCAGGCGTTCGATCCGATCTTTGCTGTCGAGCGTGCGCTAATGGGAAAATAATCTTCAGGAGGTGTAGTCGTGGCGGAGAGGCCAGTGCTGAGTTCGCTTGATTCGCTTCGTTGAGATAATGGGATTGGTTGGAGGGTTTTGTAAGGTGGGTTGTTTTAAGCGTAAGATGCAGTTATGCTGATGAACTGGTTCGGTGTTTGAAGGTGAGGTTGGAATGTTTAAAGTGGAGCGGAGTAATCTGGTAAAATGAGTTATTAAAAAATTTCCTGCCGTGTTGATGAGGAAAAGACTGTGCAAATAATTTTCAGCTATATAAATATACTAAACGTACTGTTCTTTTTGATAAATTGATTAAATCTTATCCCAAAAAGTAATTATGTATAAATAAATTAACTGTAGCCTAAACATAACTTGATTTTTTGCCTCAGGGTGAAAATAAAAGGTCTGCTAACAGTGTATTTTCTAGATTACTTTACAATTTACGTATTACAAAAAGAAAAAATATCCACTTTGGTACATAATCCTAATTTTTTGCTAAACAATGGATAATGTGAACATTGCAACGAAATTTCTAAAAGCTGTTTTTATTTTAAAATTTATATTGATTTATTTATAATTGAGTGCGTTTTATAGCATGTAACAATATCCAAATAAAGATTGCAATATATTTTCCCGATTTTTAGCAATTTTATTTACGCGTGAAAAATTATTTTAATGCGTTCCAGCAATGCGAATCGCAGATTCACGCTAAATATATCATAGCAAAAATAATAATGAACTCATTACAATTACTATCGTATTATAACTCGCCTATACGGATTATATCAACCCCGTAATTCATCCTTACGCAGTCCTCGGCAACAAGAATTCATATTAAAATCAGCGAACCCTCGCCTCACACCTCGCAAGAACCGGCCGCTACCTCGGCACAGCGGACGCAGATAACGCTTATCACTCTCCCAGCCGGCGAAGTGTCGCGTATCCCTCGTCGCCTCGTCGTCAGGCCGCTCGCGCGATTGATCGGCGGCCCAGTTTCCATGGGAATCGGCGCGGGCGAACAAGTGTCTCTCTGTCTCTCTCCCTCACTCCCTCGCGCGCCCTTTTCGCAGGAATGCAATTAAGCGCTCGCGCGAAACACGAGCCAGTAGAGAGCTTTCGCGTCGCCGCTCCTGCGAAAGCGCGCGCGTTCTTCCCTTTTTGCGCGCTATATACACACGCTGCGGATTTTGCGCGCAGGTGCGTGAGCGCTGCAGCAGCGGAGCGCGTTGTATATAATGGGAGGGATGAGGGAACGGGGGGAGAGAGAGAGTAAAGAGGGAAAATGGCGTCGCCCGGGGGGTAGTAACGGGACACCGAATCGAACAAGACGCCATCGCGCGCCCGCGTCGACGCCCCGGCGGTGTAGTAGCGGTAGCGAGCTTTGCGGCCTAGTTCGAGTAGTGCTCACGCAGGTGACGACGACGATGATGCGCTGATAGGATATGCTTCATTTGAATAGCTTTTAAGAAGTCGATGGGGGACACACGCGCGCGCTTCCCGGTGGGCATTTATATAACAGGAGTTGCTGATGGGGGATTAGAGAGATTTTTCGAATTTTTTGGGCCTTTTTGGGATGGTGACGGGTTGGGATTTAAACGCCGTGTTGATGTGGACTTGTTTTAGAAGGCGGTGTCGTTTAGTCTTTGGAGGCCGCCGTGAATTATATACAGGAATAATGTTCTTATGTGTCGCGGTCGTTGTTTTGCGCTCGTTATGTGCCGGCTGATAGGTTCGTGTAGAGATTAGGTTCGCGTGTATTCTCGATGTAAAATCTGCTGAGAATGATTTTGGATAATCAATTTAATGTTTCGTTTGATGTAATGAAAATATCGCTATGATCACGAATGATGTCCATAAGATTTTAGTTTATATTTTAAAATAATATTTCATTTTATAATTTCTCATAGATATATGATCGTAGACATGAATAATTTCGTAATTTCATGAAGATCATTATACTGTCATGAGCTCAGTTCGACCATTTCTAAGGAACAAATTCCCACATGAAGGAAACGTTTTCGTTAAAAATTATTATTATTTTTGAATGAGAGAACAAACTGATAGATTACACAGAAAGTATACTAAAATTTAGTCAAAGTTTTCTTTATTTTTCTATAGTGAAACATTACTAAATGTTAATATAACTACATTAATTTTTCTGCATAATAGGGTAACTAGTGGTCGGATACCTAAGATTAGTTGTTGGACACTTTTTATTCTAC
>UXGD01002943.1:0-22891 GCA_900474315.1 Torymus auratus | reverse complement strand
GCCGGATTATCCTAATCTTAGTGTCGGACTAACCTAACCTAACCACTGGTGTCGCGCGTACACCGAAGAAGGCACGAACGGTGCTGCGCCGGGGTGGGAGAGCTCCGCTTCGCGGCAGGTGCCATGCCAAGTCACGAAATCACACAGCTCCACCTTTTGACATAGAGGTTATACCTTGTTATTTTTTGAGGTCGAGGCTGAGGTTGCGGTGGTTGATGAATTTAAGAAGATTGTATAACGTTATATAGCTGTGACACTTGTTACTGCTGTATTGGAGGTGACGGAGCACTGAACAAGCTCTTCGAATTTTCGTTGTGCCTCTGCGGCAGCTTGCGAGAGGGAATACTGTAGGCGAGTAGGTGAGCTTATCTTATAGCCGGAACTCGGCAACTCTCTTATAGAATGGCGCGCTAGTCGTGGCCATCTAGTGGGCGATTCTCCAACTACGCTGTAGCAATTTTCACTTTTTTACTAACATTAGCTACATTCAACGCGCTTCGCGCGTATTATTTCTTTTTACATTTTATTAAATTTATTAATTTTTTATTTATTTGAGGTTATGAATATGATCAAGATAGTTTCAATTTAAAAGTTTATATATAAATTATAATTATATATAAATATATTATATTAACACCACCTGAAATTGTATAGTTTGGCAGTCGTCAAGTGTAATACAACAATCGCATTTTACGTCATAAATATACAAAAAGCATTTGTTTACGATTTTTAATAACTTTATTACGATGATTAATATATTTGAAAATATGATTTTGAAGTGTCTCGATTATATACGTTTATCTAATAGGTATAGTGTTGTTCGGTTACAAAAAGAAATATCATATCATGAATCAAATAAAATAAACAGCGACTATCATATATTCTTTGTTGTGGTAAGTAAATAAATAACACAGTAAAAAACAGTCTTATTCTACAGAGGAAACATATATGTTCGGTTTAATTAAAATGAGAGAAAGAGAAAGAGAAAAAAAGAGCAGAATCGAGAAATCCAAGTTGTCTGAAAGATTCCTTCGAGTACCATTGCGACCTTGAACCCGTATTGCTACCACGGCTTTTAGACGTACATACGAGAAGCTAGTGTAACATGGGCGTTAATCTTCAACAAGGTTACGATTCTTCTTTGCTCTTTACTTATTTCTTATCCTTTTGTATTTTAATTCAGTAGATTTTTCTTGTTTGCCCACATTTTATTCTTGATTCTAGGCTATATATTCAGTCATGTTATTAGTTTCGTTTCATTCTGCGATATGAATATATATACTTCTGTCAAGTAAAATACTTACTGAATGTTTTCCAGGTAACAGGCAGAAGGAAAATTTAAAAGATTTGCAAATATACTACGTTATTGAGCGCTCGATCTTATGTGTGTACAATAAGTGGTACTGATAGTAATAGAAATATAACATATTATGGTAATTATTAATAAAATGCGTATATGTGATCGTTTTTTAAATTCAACTATGATTTGTCTTTTGAACTAGCTGGTTTCGATTCGATCAATTTATTTGTATCAATGATTTCTTACTCAAAAAGTGTAATTAGAAAAATAGTAGAATGCCTGCACTTACTATTTATATATACATTTTGAAGTGTTTTACCGCACCTCGAGATGTTTGCAGAGCATTTTAATGGCGTTTCTATCCCGCGACGGCACATATAGAAGCCATTTCGACCGCTCGCCAATCTCCAGCACCAGCGGCTCGCAAAAAGTCATCGCGCACAGAAGTCATATATATATCGCCGTATCATAGGCCTCAGAATGCAGCACGATGACGGCTCGGCTCTCTCCCTCTTTCTCGGCGATATATATATACAGCCCGTCCTACCGCTCGCTCGGCTTCTCCATTGGAAGCGCATAATGGCCCGATTACCCCCGTCGCGCGCGCTCCTTCCAATGCTCCTCCGCGCGGCTAGAGTCGCGCTATTAACATCGCGCGATCGTCGATTTCGCTGCGGCCGCACGGGCCTCTATATACACGTATAGGGTATATACTTATCGAGGGAGAGGAGCTCTCGCGCCTGTATATTATGCGCGCGCGCCTCGCGGGAGCCTACGCTACCTGCTTCGACCTTATAAGGCGAGCGTCCCCCCCGCTAAGTTGCCAGAGGAGAGAGATCGAGTAGCAACGCATATATGTGTGTGTATGTGAGTACAGGAGAGAGAGAGAGGGACGACTACCAGCTGGAGGATAGGATAGGATAATAGGATGCGCTACTTGCATCTTGCGCGTGCCCTGGCTCCCGCGTACTACCTTCGTACTCTATTCGAGGGGGGGAGAGAGGCTTGCGCGCGAGTCAAATTCTTCCTTGTTTTCCGGATTTTTATCGTCCGAGGCGGAGGGTTGGCTCTAGCTCCGTGTGTGTGTGCTTTACCATATGCAAGGACGTTCGTCTTTTACTATCTTTGCTTTCATTCTCTATCGCTTGTCCTCTCCTTCATGAGCTGCAGCGCAAGTACAAGCTCGAGAGGAATGCATGACGTTATGTATTGTTCTTAGAATTTTTACAGGATCGAATATGTATATGTGAACCCTGAAAGGTGTGCATTGTATAATATTAAATGAGACAATTTTTATATCCTTAGCTCTTGCCTAGCTGGAAACCAATATTTCAGTGATATGGTATATGTATATTACCTATATTTTTTTATGTAATATCTGATGCCATGTGCAATTTTGGAAAAAATGAATTCTGCGAGGTTTGTGTGTGGATCAGCATAATCAATCCTATCCCTGCATGCCAATTTCGATACAAAAAAGACAACGAGAATGCCCTCAAGCCAAAGCTTCATATACTCTTGCACGCGCGATTTAGCTGATCCGTTCTCCTGCGTGCTCCACCCTCTCCTCTCGTCCGGCACGTTGAAAGCTGCGCGGGTGCAATCTCGGCTCTCATCTCGCGTAATAAGTTCGCGAGGACGAGGAGGACGCCGCGCGGCGACCTAAGTGAGGAGGCCAATGTGTTATACCGAACGCGAACCTAATATAGGTGGTCGCGAGAGAGCGAGCGGAGCGAGGAGGCCAAACACAAAGACACGGAAAAAGACAGAAAGCCAGCGAGAACACAGGAGAGATAAAGAGAGAAGAGAGCAGAGCGGCTGCGGCGGAGCCCCCCGCGAGATCGTATCGGAGCCCCTCGAGCGAGTTTACGTAGAAATCCGCGTTCTCCCGCTCTGCTGCCGGGGAGAGCTTCTGTCCCTAACCTTGCGCTCTCTCTCTCTCCCTCTCGACTTGCCTTATGCTGGTATCGCACTGCGAATCGTCTCTCTCTCGGATCCTCTGGCGCGCATACATTATCGGGGGCCAGGGTATAAGAGGGGGAGAGGAGAGCGGGTGCACGACGATGGCCCAAAGGGCAGGGCGAGCTTTTCTTTGCCGCGCGCGGCGTTGTTTTAAATGCCTCCCCCTTCCTCTTGTGTAGAGGCTTCCTATACCTATACGGCACACGCGAGTTTATTGTTTTACTCTTTTCTCCTTTTGTTCCGATAGCTCTCCCGCTGCTTAGCTCGAGCGGGCTCTTTTCGCTTTTGTTTTGCTGCTGCACGGCCCTTTTGCGCAGGTGAAACGTACTTGTTCTCGGCTTGCGATAATTATTTGCCGGCTCACCTATACGGGCCGCAGTTGTTGGCAGGTCAACAATCTTATAAATTAAGGGTGCCGAGATTTTGTGACTTATTATAGTTGTGAATATTATGTTATTACAAGTGTGATCCTCCAGATATCTCAGATTACATTTCCATCCATAGCACAAAAACTACTTAGAAATGGGGTTTTTCTTAACACGTTGCACAGCCAATATACCGAATTAATTAAGCACGCAGCCGCTTTCCCATTCAAGAATATACACTGATTAGAAAACAGATGTTACCTTAATGAGTTTGGAGGACAATTTAAAAAGAATTAATTAGCAACAATAATTGCCGCTTGTTGCATCGGTCGCAAAAACCCTGCCGCAGGCATGAGCGGTGCACGAAAAAGCGGCTCTCCCTTATCTGCGCGTCTAGAATGCGGTGTATCGCCATTTTAGGAGAGGCAATATAATTATATTTAATTGCATTATCGCCCGCTATTGCTGCCGCTGCTGCGACGACGAGGAGCCTTTGAAACTCTCCGTCTTCGTTATCAGGAGCGGATGGAAAAGGAATGGCGGTCTAGTCCGCTCTGCAGCTATAGTCGTCGTTAGCGGACGCGGCGACGATCTTCGGCATCTGATTCCTCGCTCTCCGCGTGCGCCTTCCTTCGTTTTCTCGGCGCGCGACGAACGTACAACTTTGTCTTGATCCATGGCTCCTGGCGAGAGGTTCCCCTCGAATATATATGGGAGTCCATTCAACGCTTTCGTGGAACTGCAGCAGTGCGGCTGCTGCAGGTCGTCGCAGTCGTTGCAGATATATCGCGCGCGCGCTCAAATGTATTCAGCTTCTTTGATACATTTTAACAGCTTTTCGGTGGCTAGACTATTTATCGGTAGCCGCGTGCACGGCTGATGTTCGGCTGCATTGTTCTCGATTTTTACCCGATAACATGCTTTATGTCCTCGAATGAATGTTTCTCGTGTTGTTTTATGGTCGTATAGACATGACCATTTTTCTATCGAGTTCTTTATCACTATAGATATCAATTTTTATTTCGACTTTTATTATATTTGGTAAGTTTAAATAAAGAATTGAAAAAAACGCCTATGGGTGTAATATAAAAAGTACGAGAGATGAACAAACAAATAACGAGGCAAAATGATATATATTCGATCACGATGTCTGGATATGTCGGACCGTTTCTACTGTTTCACTTACGAGGACCTTGCTCGCATATAATTTCGGCTAATGATGGCGCGCGTGTTGCCCTATTATGACACAGCGCGGCGCACACACTACACCTGCGCGCGTATTTCAGCCAACTAATTGGAATAACCGTACAGCGCACGACACACTCGTCGTTGTCCCCCCTGCCTCTTTATACAATGCGCCAGCATCTGAAAACCGATAAGCCCGCCGCCGAAACAAGGAGGTGCTGCGCGCAGAAAGAAAGTCACGAATAACCGGCAGGTTGCACGAGCACGCGACGCTTATGTTATCCCGAAAGCCTGGCGACGTTTATGGGGCCCACGGCCGAGAGAGCCGCTGATCGGTTCATAAAGCATTCGGCCCGCGCGTTGCTTCGCTTCTTCTCGCATATACTGCACACGCGCGTGGCCACAAATCAACTCAACTGGATCGCGCCGCTGCAGCGTTCCCCTGATCGTAAACACACACGGGGCGCTTCTCGGTATGCTGCACGCCGCCGCTTGTATGCGTTATCAGTTCGCGTGCGCTCGCTCGCGGAAGGGAAAAATTAATACGAAGGAGCGGAGATAGCATCGGTAAGCAGATAAGTATGCGTGCGCTTGTTGCGCGCTGAGTTGTGCTTGGAAAAATGCTTGGCTGCGTAATGAGGCCTGAATTTACATAAGTTTGACGGATCTTTAGGGCAGGGAGATAACGCGACGAAGGGGGAGTTTATTATTAATTTTTGCGTGCTGATGTGTGTGCTATAATTACGTTCATTCCAGTCTTATATACGTGCGGTAAGTGATTTGAGTCGCTTTTTAACCTAACAGTCCAGTTTATTTTTCTTTAGGATAAATTATTTACTTTTGCTATTTAACGGTTCAGTAATTCATTGATTTGCGGATGCTTTATCGTAGCAATACAATGTTAGTTATAGATCTAAATTAGTAACAGTTTTATTAAGATTAAAATATTTACATCTAGCGTATTATATATACTGCGTATTATAGAGTAGATTACTTCATGTGAATCCAGTGCTCATCCGTCTTCCATACAGTATACACTTGTGCGCGTTGATTTGAAATGCAACCATCAGTAATCCATAAGTCGGTTAAATGCCACTCATTCTTCATTTAGTATATACTTTTGTTTTTTTATTTTATACATTATCCAATATTCACTATTATCCTCAACACTAAACGATTTAATGTCTTTGAGTCTCTTTATCTTAGATACTGCGTGCGGCAGCCAAGATGTATTTGAAACACCTTGCAAGTGCCCCCAAAGTATTCTCAATCGTTATTACTCGATCATCCTTGCAGACTATACGCGCAGCCTTCGAAAGAAACGCGCGCGCAGCGTTGGCGCAGTATGCATTCTGTCCGACCAACCGCGCGCTCGCACAGTACAACTCTTATATACGCACACATATAGGCTGTCTCACTCTCAAGCGATATCCTTCTCCCCCTTCTCTTCCTGTCGGACGAACCGGCGTGATACACGCAACGATGCCCCTAAATCACTCGTCCTGCAGCTCTCTGCTCTCCACCTTCTTTGCTCTCTCTCTCTTCTGTCCTCCCCACGGGATTCGCCGATGAGAAAAAGGACGGATTTATATTTAAGGCTCGCTCGTTCGCTCGCTGCTCGTGCGCGCCGGCATTTCGGGGATTCCGATCGGCCGATCTCCGCGCGTGGACGCGTTTCTTCCCCGGCCACTATTAGTCCTCCTCTTCTCTTTTGCTTCTCTCTCTCCCTCTCTCTCTCTCTCGTTCTGCATTCGCATCTGTCTCGCTCGCTCCGCCCGCCTATAATTATCCTCGGTCCGTTTTGTTCGCAGGGCCCAGGCTCTTCTTCTTGCGCTCCGGATTTCTCGAGTTCCAACGCGACCGAGAAATCCATCCGTCTTTTGCACACGTCGCGCCGCGGGGAAACCGGAGCGATTTATTTCGCGCTTCGGCTCCCCCTACCCCCGCATGAGCCGCCTCGTAATAGTATTGTTACGTCTGTCAGAATGTGCTTTTTTCTGCCCCTCTTTGTCCCTCTCTTCCTCCCTCGCTCTCTCTCCTTCTCTTCTATAAAGTAGGCCTTGGGCTCTGCGCTGCTGCTGTTTCTTTCTCTTTCTTATTTTCTTCGCCTTTTTTTGCTCGAGTTTACGCGAGCCGGGCAAAAAATTGCGAGCTCCAGTAGGTACTACACGTGTTTTGATCGCAAACAATTGACAGTCCGCGCCGAGAGATAAATTGCGTGCAAAGACCGTTTTAAGGCTCGCGAACGGAGGGACTTTATAAATCAGGCCAGTCAGCCCGATCGTCCCGTTCATGCGTGCAGTAATGCATAGCTATATGTACTTTCTTACTATCTCTTTCTCTCTTTCTCTTTCGTTTTTCAGATACTTGATTAGGCTTATCTGGAATCTCAATATTTTTATTCGAATATACCTACTACAGGCAGCCGTTATAGAATGTTGGAATTAAATAACTTGTATCCTTTTCCTGTTCGTTTAACATTCTCCTATTGTCAATAAAGCTATATACATTTTATATAAAATGTAAAATATAGAAAACATATTATTGAATATTCAAGTTAGTAAAATTGATTTTATAATGAAGACATTATTGAATCATATTTAATTTTCAGGTATATATCTCGATTCTGGTGATTATACAAGTGGTTGCCTCTCATTAGTCTATCACCTCGTAGCCAGATTTCTACCTCGAGTAGAAAAATTGAAGTTTGCTAAATTTATTTAAACGTCGTTGATTGACACATACACACGCGAGCAAATTATTTCAAATAAATTGTATCAAAATTTTCCGAATATTTTTCACTTATTTACAAGTAAATATGTAAAATGGCTTATATTAGCTTACACACGCGCTAAGCCTACAGTTGGTAACTTTTTTTTTACTTAGCTCTTAGCATGACTAGCTTCATTTTCGCAGTGGTTTAATATTTTTTCTACTGGAAAATATAGGATTGTATTTTAATGTATGTTTATAATAGATTTTAGTCGATTTTGTTTAAAAAAAAAAGTGAAAACCCTTTTGTGAGTTAATTTGGGCAAATTAATTACATACGGCGAAGTACAATCAAAGCTCACTCTTTTTACACTTTTTTACTTACTCATAACTTTTAGGATGTCGTCAATGTTTTTTTTACTTGTAAGGGATAAACTATATTTTGATGTCTATTTGTATATAATTTTTTTCTTAAACATGCGTGCAATTCAGAAGCAGACCAAAAATTTTCCACTTAAGCTGTCCGAATGGCTTGAATGGCAGAGTAAATAAAATTTTGATAAAAAAAATTTATGCCCACCCCTTATTTCACCGATTGTTCGAGCCTATAATAAACAATAAAACTTAATTACATCTTAGTAGATTGAACGAGTGAATTAAGAGTATTATACGGGTTTTAATAACTGTATTTTACGTTAATGTTCTTGATGAATGTGACCGGGGCATTCGAAACATGGAATCCTACAAAAACGACGAGGGACTCTAATCCACGTCGTCTTATAAATTGAGAAAATAGATAAAATTTTCTAATAGCCGCACATTCAAATAAAACTGCTCCATAAGACGAAACGATCGCCCGAAGGAACACGCTCGCCCCTCTATACCCCCGAGCGAACACTCAATGCTGAAGGTATATATACATGAGACAGGCCAGCGAAGGGGGGAAAGATTAGGGAAAAGGTACACACTTATTTACGATTTTTCATATATCCCTTGCCATAACTCGCGCGAAACAATAAGTCGAGGCGGCCGGCCAACACGCGTCGCATTACAAACAGAGACGAGCGCGCGAGGCATCCCCCCGCACACACACGATGACGTCTCCCCGGGGAGATAGAGGACGTCGGGATGCCTCGGCGTCCCCTCTGTGTTCTTTATCGTCCGGCCGGAATGCTTGATAACGTTTGATTTGTTTCAATCGTAAATAGCGGCCGCCGCAATATGTGCGCGAGCGCGCGCGTGTCATATATGCTCGCGCGCGCGGAGGAGGAACGTGAGGGCACGTCTTTCTCGCGCGCTTTTCGGATTTTCGCCACGAAATGCGCTTACGTCGTCCTCGCCGCGCGCGTGGGATTGTAATATGCCACGGAGGCGCGCCGAGGATGACGAGGAATTATGCTGAATATTATGAACAGTTATGTTTATATCCGAAGACGTGTGTAATTGAAGTGTGTGCCCTGCGCGAAGCCATTAGAATTCCCTTTAGGCGCGCGCGCGTTATTACTTTTTAGATTTAATAGGCTGTTAGGAATGATGTAATCATTTCAATAAAGGATCAAACTAAATTGTGATCAGGACAGAAAGAGAGATGATATTTATTTGAGCATAAATATCGAGCTTTATTAAGTACTTTTATGATCACATCGAAGTCGAATTCTTATAATAAATCGTAAGAAACCAGAAAGAAATCGTCCAGTAGCGTCCAACCATGAAATTCAAATTTGTATAACTTATATAAGCAATGTAAAATATAAAATTTACGTTTCATAATTTGCTGTTTACAATACCGCATAAAAATTAATTCGAGTATAAAATCATCAGTTCCAATAAATTTACTAAAAATATATAGTATTTAACTTACATTTTAAACAAAAAAAAAATCGATAAATTTGCTAAACCAACTAACAAAAAAGTTACTAACAATTCTAATATCATATACAATAAAATAGTTTAACAGGGCAACACAATTTGAAATCGTTCACTCACTTTATAACTAATTAACAGTCACGAAACTTTTCAAAAAAGGTTAATTACAAATCTAAACAGGGCCCACCTATACCCTCCCAATCGCCAAAAAAAAAATAAAAAAAAAGCAAAACGACAATCTGCCGCCACCGAGCAGGGCACATCGAAGGGCAGAGGCGCAACACGACTCGCGACGCGCGCATTTATGCACTACCCCATGTGTGTGTGTGGATATAGAGGAGCTTTCGCGCGGACCTTCATTCCCTTAATTCGCCCCGGATAAGGTCGTATCTGGTGCCGATAGAGCGGGCGCTGCACGCACGCCTTACGCGCGAGAGAGGACGCGCTGCACTCGCACACTTCGGGCCCCTACTCCGTGTATTTGCATTCCTCGTGCGCGCAAGAGAGGCGGCAGAAGGTAGCCGACGAATATTTAATTCGAGATTAATGGCCCGCTCGAGAGCCGACGGATACGTCGAGTAATCGAGCCGGCTGCGGAGAAGGAGCCGCGTGCAGGTAGAGAAAAAAACCGCCAGATAGAGGTTATCGTAGAGGGGCGATATATAGTGCGTGGGAGGTATAGGTGCCGAAAGTGTAGAGCATATACTTATATAGAATGTAAGAGCAATTGTATATCGGTAGCGAATCGGAATATATTTATTATTCCAATTTCGTCAATTAAAAATAAGGCAATGTACGGCAGCGCGTAAGTTATTATTAATTAAACCAGCCGGGACAATAGTTGTCCGATCTGCGGGAAAAAAGAGTCGCGGTTAGCACAAGGAACGGCGCATGTGCCGGATGCTAATTGAAAGCGAAAAACGAAGAGAGCTGCGAGAGTAGCTGCACACGGCGGCCGGGCGCGTCAGCAGCGCGGCGGCGAAGCGATAAAGAGAGGAAGAGACGGTCGACAAGAAGAGCTAGAACCTGCACAGGCGGCCGTGAGAGAGCGAGAGAGATGTAGCGCGCGGTGAGTGAGCCAACGAGCGAGCGAGAGCGCGGAGTAGCAATTGATGGGACAGGGTGGCG
Source organism: Torymus auratus (assembly GCA_900474315.1). Lineage (NCBI taxonomy): Eukaryota > Metazoa > Arthropoda > Insecta > Hymenoptera > Torymidae > Torymus > Torymus auratus. Next base: position 12,373 of record UXGD01002943.1, on the reverse strand, counting down.
CGTTTGTTGAGCTAATTACCGCAAGGCGAGGCGCTCGAGCGCGCTACATACAAACGGCATTAAAGGCGGCGGCCATCAATCGCAACAGTTCCCTCTCTCTCTCTCTCTCTTGCACACACCCCGCCCGGACCACCACCAAGCGTTTTCCCGTATACACTGCACACACATATAGCGAGTGTAGTGTCTCATTGAGCGATGTAATTGGCCGGATGCAAGCGCAAGCGAGTAGCGCGGAAATTAATTGGGGAGACAATTGCGGCGGCGGCGGCCCGCGGAAGTTATTGGCATTGCGAGTCTTATTCTCGCGGAGCCTGGAAATTCCGCAGGCTGAGTGCGTGTATGTGTATGGCTCGCGTTAATTACAAGAGGGAGGCTTTTAGAGCTCTGTCGCGGGCCTCTTTGTGATGACGATTCTGTGCTACATGCATGCGCATCTTTGCCTTTGACAATTTAGCGAGCTTTCCGATGGAAGCAGTTCCGATAAGACGCGCGGCGATCATAGTCAACCTGTACTTTATCTCTTATAAATACATATATATTTTAGCTGAGTCATTCTGCAAGCGAGGATCGAATTTATGAACGAATTTATGTACTTCATTAGTGCGATTTCATTTTTTATTCTGCGGCTATGTAGTAGTTTACGATATTATTCCGCGCGCGGGGAAAAATATTTGAATATATTCCGCTGAAACTTGTTGCAAGTCCGCATAATTTGTACAAAGGAATTCGCAAACATGTTATCTTACTTATATCCTTTGAAACATAGAAATGCTATCTTAATGACGAGCAATTATCATAAATCGATTGCCAAGTAGGTGTAATTGTCCTTTTTTTCTTTCTTTCTTTATCTGAATTGAAGAGGACATTCACCGTGTACGGATCAATGGCTATTTTATAGATCGAATTAAGTAATTAAATTTTAATGTGCCTACGTTATTATATTGGCAAGATATAAAACTTTTATTAACAATAAATCCTTTTGTCGGGCGAATGTATGAAAGTTTATCTCCTATTTTTGATAATACAAATACTTGAAAAACTAATATTAAAAAATATACGTAATAAAAGAATAAAAAACGTAAATCAAAAATATAATTTTTCAAATACATTATGAATTAAGATCAGATAATTGTCAACCAGAAAAATAAGAAATTAAAAAAATTAAATAACGCCAAAACCTCAAGCGTACGGGCAAAAGCCGGGAGCATCAGGGAGCCTCCCAATGTTCACATTTACCATATACAGAATCCCTCTTTGCGATATCTCTTGCGCGCCTAAGTACGCGCGTATGTGCGGCCACGCGCAGAAATCAACCCTCGCGGCGCGGTTAGTATCTCTCTCTCCCTCTCTCTCGCACTCCCTCGCGGCGTTGGCTTGTCTTGCCGGGTGTATTTACGGCACCGCAGCGCGGGCGGGCGCGCCTCCTACTTCCTGCGCCCCTTGTCTTCGGGGACAAATTTCCAGGTGTAATTGGGGGAATGAAATCCGCAGAATTCCGCGACGCGCTGCGTATGTGTCGGCGTAGCGGAGTTGCGGGGGGATGGGGGACTGCGACACCGTATACCTACATAATGTAAGTCTGCGCGCAGGATTTGACGGCTTAGAAGTTCGCGGAGCGCTTCGATTGCACGCATAGCGCGTACTTTGCGAAGGAGCCTTTTTAGATTAAAACTGTATCTTTTTATGAATAATATCATAATTGTGCAAAATTAATGTTTTCATTGATAGAATGTTATATCTTTTGAGGTAAAAACCCGCGGAAAATTGGTTTGATAGAATAAAGTATGTTATCTCAATATTTTTTAATCTCAAAGTTCAACCAAGCAAATTTTTCTCTAAGAAACATAGGTTTTAGGGGTGGATAGATTGATAAATATAAAGTTTTTTAAAGTAAAGGGAGTAGCTAATAAATGTATCACTTAAATTTTTAATTTTGTATCGATGCACTTTCGACATTAGATTGGAATTCGAATTATTAGGAGAATCTAATTTAAAACTCAATATAGGTACATATTTTAGCTTCTTGTATTTCGAATTTTCATAAATCGTTTTAAGCATTCCTCTAATCGTTTTAAAATTACTTATTTTCAGATGACATATAGGTATAAACGTCTTTTTAAAAATATGCAGAGTGGTTAAGACTATTAAAGAAAGCATCTGATTTATTGACTTTCGATAGCTGAACGGTCCATCATCGGTAGACCCGTTAAGAAATTAATTCTCAATTACAAAACCGACTTCTTAAATCCCATCTCAATCATCATAATGATCTCAGGAAGTCGCGCGTAGCAGGTTCCTCCCATAGGATCCCGGTTAATAAATAAAATAGTGGCTTAATAAGAAAAGTCGTTATGCTCGCGCGGAAAAGTCGTAAAATAATTCAAAGCTGAAATACTTATAAAAATTTCAGCCGAGTGCGCCGATACGATCTCTACCTCAGAAATTACAGCTCTATATACATATATATACGCAACTAAAAAAGAAAGACTCGCGCGGGATCGGGCAATGGTTCGTTATACCGCGTAAAAACGAGACGAAATGTTGCGCGATGTGCGCCACACCTGCACGTTCACGTATACGTCAGGAAGTGCGCGCGAGACAAGGGTGTCGTTCTCTTTAACACACACTCTCCCGCGCCAACCCCCAAGGCGCGCGCGCTCGTTATATCTTCATTAACTCCAGTCTACCGGTGCCGCCGTGACTTCTTAGATGCTCACTCGTTCGTCTCTTTCTCGTTTCCGCGCGGACGAGCGCCTTCGTACGACTCGTTTCTTTTATTTTTGAATTAGGTAGCGAGACGCGCGGCCGATATTTTCGCCAGCGGCCATTGGGTACTTTTTTCTATTTGTATAACAATACCTCTTCGATATAAAATTGGTGTTTTCTATATGAATTTTGGTGCGTAGAGTTCGGGTTTGGTGGTATTTTCAGTGAAAAGTGAAGAAAAATCGTTTTTGGTACATTAGGAATTTTTACCAAAATTCAGGCTTTTATGCGGATAAAAAGTAAACCACTTTCGAAAAAGGCAAAAGAAAATAGTACGTAATTTTTAATTTATGTTTTTAGAAAGTAGTTGAAAGGATTTTTCCTTCTCAAAATAGCCTATTTTTCAATACAAAAATATTGTACTACAGTTTGAATAATGATGTGTACGAGTTATTCTCCAAGAAGAACTCCAGTTCAGTATTCCATATAAAAATATATTGAAAACACCACTTTTCACGCGTAGGGAGGCCTTGTTATACACGGCAAGGTATCCAGTATTCTCAGAAGTGCATGGTACTCGCCTTCGTCAGTAAGTCAGTGATTTTTAACATATTCATTTATCGAGTAAACGTAATGTAATGTAATATAAATTAAAAGGGCTTGAGTAGCCTTTGGTATAAAATTATGTGTACATGAATAAATAAGCTAGGTGGTTTCAGACAATTGAAACTATAGTAGTTACATAAAAAGAGAAAAGTTGTTATCAAAATGTTTATTAGCTAAGATTAAAATGAATCATTTATCTTTTACATTAATAAAAGTATTGTATAAATAACTAGAAACGAACCTCCAAAGCAGACTCCATATCCCTACAATAAACAAAGCTCCGCAGTAGCTTATTTAAATTCAGCGCCGGAACAATGTATGAGCGAGCAGCAAGAGAACGACGAAGACAACAATCGCGCAACCCCAGAAGTCTCGAAACTCCGGAGAAAACAAGCGCGGCTGCAGCGGGTGCAGCGGGCGCGTGTCCTATCCGTCCGTTCACACGCTGCTTAAGCGCGCACACAGCTTCTTCTTCTCTTTCTGCGGCCGCGTGTGTCCCATACCTCTCGCGTTCTTTTGTCCCTCGCACACGCGCTCCTTTCGAATTCATCGTATCGCGGATATACGCGCGCGCGGACGACGACTCTGCGTCGAGTCGACTCCAGGGAACGAGGAATTCCCGGCGCTGTTGCTGCTGCTGCTGCTGCTGCCCTCGGTGAGATCGGGGCAGATCATTATGGGGCCGTCCAGTAAACAGACTATCGAGCTCCTTTGCACTTCTTTCTTTTGGCTCGTCGGGGCCCGCTCGTAAATATTCGGCCGCCGAATAATGCTCGTGCGCTGCTGCTGCTGGGCTGGGGCTCGTAATGAAGGACATCCTCGTTAATTAGTCAATAAATTATCCTTCACACTCGCCGCAAACGTCTTCTCTCCTCGTCCCTCGCGTATCTAGCTATCTATCTCTCGGGCAGTGTGTGTCGTCGTCGCGCTAAGCGCCTCTCTCTCTCCCTCGCTCGAGTGTGTGTGTGTGTCTTGTTCGCTTTTTTCGGGGCAGACCTGTGCAGCAGCTCGTTTCGCCGCTGGCCACGAGAGTGTCAGGAGGACCGCCAAACGCGCGAAAGCAGCCGCATAGTTTACGACACCCCATATTTCGCCGATACAGTGCAGCGGTACGGGGCGGCGCGCGAAGCGCAGATACACGCGGAGGATTGGACTTTTGCAGTGAGAATTCAAATTGGGGTAAAGGGTTGCGCGCGAAGAACACATAATGCGTGAAAATTATCGCTGAGCGCAGAAATCGGCCGTTGCTCCGAGTGCTTATATATTTATGAGATTGCAATTTCCGATGCTCTCGCGCGGAGCTGGCGAATCGTTTACTCCTCTGACATTCTTGTTCAAACGAGGAGATATATAATTAATTTTACGACGCTTCGAATTTGGATATGCGGTGCATGCACGTTAAAAAAAAGAAGAGGCACAGGTTTTAATCGATATCGTTTATCCATATAGAGAAATTTTTGTCTATTAAAAGTCCTGATGGGAGTCTAATGACTTTCTCCGGAGAGTTTCGCTTGATCGCGAGGCATATATATACAGCAAAGTGAATCAACAGCGCGCCTAAAGCGACACATTCGAATCTAGCGGCGAGCGCGAAGCACTTGACTTCGTGCTGCTCGGCCGTACATCAGCCGGGCCCTTAACTACTTCCTGCGCGTGTATATAGCAGCGCGCGAACCGCGGAAACGAGCCGCGAAGGGGGCAGCCGTATGCGCGCGCGCAGGTATATAAGTAGTAGTAGTAGGGTAACCGGAGAGCGAGAGAGCGCGTCGCGGGGCTGCAGTGCGAGAGCACGAGAATATCAGCTGTTATAAGGCTCGCAGGCGCGTTATTTACCGGTGATATAGCGATGAGGATGCTTAATGTCACATTATTCACGAAGAAGTTGTTTAGAGGGCCGCGAGATAACTTACGGCGACTCGAATTTCTCGACGCGCCGGGGGAAAATTTACGATATTTATCGAGAGGAAATGTGCGCGCTAGCACATGCTCTTCTGCAGCGCCCCGGCGCTTCTTTTCTCTCTCTTTTTATTCGCGAAAGAGAGAGAGAGAGAGAGTGGAGAGCGTACAGGTTATATCTGGTGTCGCGGATTTTTTGCTGAAATTTAAGCGAAAACTTAGGAATTGCTCGCTTATGAATTTACGAGCCGGTCGCGTTATATAACTCCTCTGCAGCACGGCGCGAACCCGCGTGACTTACGGCTTCTTGTTAGGGGAGTTATGATTTGCGATTGTACAAAAATTCATTTTCCAAATTTCCTTTTATTTTCCGCATATACTACTCTGCTTTACGATTTCAGATAGTGCATGATGCTTTATAAACTTGAGTAGGCTCACAAGTATCAATAAATCAGTTAGGGTTGTATTAAAAAAATTTAGTATTGAGTTTGTGTACCAAATTTATACTGTCACATAAATCACCTTCTTTTTTTATTTAATCCTACGTTTTCTAAAATGTTTTATTGCAAAAATATATTTGTTCACTTTTTAAATCTAAGATAGTTTGAAAAGTCATCGTCATCAAGACTGGGCTTCGTTAACAAGGATCATAACCGTCAAAGCATAACGAATCGCAACATCTCGGTGCGCTCGGGTCATCCTCGTTGTTGGCACGAGAGCAGCCAACCTCGTTCCCCTCTCGAGTCGCGGCCGTTAATCGTAGTAACTGCAGCGCGCTCTCGTGAAGCTAGCCGGCGTATACACTGAAAAGACGAGTATAGATACACTCGCGCTTGGGCTCGCATGCAGCCTCGATAAGTGCGAGATAGCTTATGAGACTGTCTTCGGTGATTGGTCGAGCTCGGGTCGCGCATTCCGGGGCTGCTACTGCTGCTGCCGCTTCTCGCGGGAATACACTCGGCGCATGTTTCAATGTTTAAACTTGCGCTCGCTCGCACACACACGCATACTTTCGCGGATTAGGAATTGCAACTGGTTCCCGGAGACGTTAATTTGAATTACAATGACGGAAATTACGGACTGGTTTCCCCCGCGGATTTTATTGAGCGGCGTAAATTACGCGCGCGCGTGTGTGTGTGTGTATGTTTGCGCAGAATCAGTGGCTGTGCCTTCTTTTCTCGACGACGCGTAGGTTCGCAAACTCGTTCGATATACGCGCGCGTATTGAAAGGAGCTGGAATTTTAATTTGTCAGGGGATGAAAGATTTTCAGTAAAGAGGACTGTTTATTGACTTTTTATTGGCTGCCCGCGAGACACGATGCGTTTTTTTACATCGATATTTATCGTCGGCATAACAAGGCGTTTAATGGTCCGCGCATTCGCAACTCGGCGTGCGATGCTCCTTGCGCTTTGCATTCGAATAACTTTACAAAAACACGTTATTTACAGAAGTATGAATCACACCGGTGGTTGTACAAAATGACCACGCCGGCTTGCTTAAAATACAAATCGAAATCCATGTAATAAATACATGCGTTACACAAAAGTCGAAAGACAAAAGTGTTTTTGGCCTTTACAATATTAAATAACTTGAATAAAGGGCTCCTGGTACTTAGGATTCGGCGAATATTTTAGCGACGTAAATGGTAGCGTCACTTGAAGTTGGATATTTGTCTGGATGTTTCTCAAGTAGATGTGCTCGAAGTTCTTTGGAAAAGTTCGTTTCATATCGATCGTCGCCGTCGCAGGATACACATTCATATATCATTTTGCCTGGATGTAAGTTGGTTGATAAAACGTGTTTACGTAGATTTTCCTGTAAACATACAATTGATTAAATTACGAAAATGTTCTATTATATTCAAAAGTCAAGAATGATAAATGGTAATAAGTGTCATAAATATTTATATATATAGAAACCAAAGGCGATGTCAATATTGAATCAAGAAAATACGTTGCTTTTTTATGCTATAATGTTTATCTTATTATTAAACGCGCTATATATTGTTAGTTCTATATAAGTAAGATATCTGAACAGCAATAGTTTCGATAGTAAATCTTTTTTAGAACTAATTGAAAGATGGTATTTAAACGGCGCGCATTAACGAGCGCCGCGGCGGGCTTTAAAAACCCGCAACATATTCATACTTCAAACTCATTACCCGTCAAAGCACTCCATAAACCCGTCAACGTCACCATTCCGCACAATCACCTCGCGAACCAATCAGTGTAACGCACCTGTTCGCAGCGTATCATCATCATCATTAACAAGACCACACTTTTTTCCGATTTAAGCATCGCGCGTCGTAAAAAAATCCCCTTAAATATACGTACGAGAGGGCCGATATTGAAAGACGAAGAAGCTCCGGCCGCTCACTTCGCAAATCTCCGGAGAGTGACTTGTACGAGCCGCGCGTTAAGCATTTACACCTCGGCCGTTCTGCGCGGCATAAACCGGTAGGCGGCACGGGGTACTTAGCTCTCGGGGGCCCCGGGTTCAAAGGTAAAGACTCGTATATCCGCGCAGTAAACGCGCGCGCGCGAGCTACCTGGCTCGTATAAGGGACGGGAAGCAATGAAAGAGCCGGGGATAATATGGGTAATCGACGAGACAGAGCGGAGAGGATATGGCCGGGTATCGTCGTTTCTTTTCGAACAAGAGAAGCTGCGATTGCGAATTAAAAGGGTGGTTAAGCGATTTTCGCCATGGGATTAAGGTTGAGGAAAATGCGCACGGATTCGGTTTTTATCGAGACAATAATTTTTGCGATTGCTCTGCGTGACCTCTGGATATATTTATGTATGGTTTTTATATTATGATCTATACTTATGCAAAACTTTAATAAACAACGAAAAACAACATCAATTTAGTTTTCTCAAAACACCGTTCGAATTCCTTCGTAAAAATTCAAAATCGTTGTTCCGGAGTAAGTACCATAAATAAAAATCGTATATCAATCACTCCACATTGAGAACAAGCGAGCCACGTAGTAAATACGCGGCAAAGTTCATTGGTTACGAATTTACCGGCGTGTCTCGCGAATGCATCTACCTGCTGCGATGCATAAATGCACTGTAGTACCAGCAGCAGCAGAAGCTTTTCTGCGCACGATGGCCGAGGAGAGGCTAAGTAGTCGAGTGCGCTCGTAAACATCGCCCGAGTGTCCGAGGCTTATACGAGCCGTTGATGGCGGCGGCAGCGGCGAGCATCAAATTTCATTTCCCATTCAAAGTAAATCATTCTTTCGCGAACCCGAAAGCATATCGATTATTTTTTCAATTGATGAGAAAGAGTTGACTAGTGTAGCAAAGAGTAAGATTATTTGTAGAAAAATGTGAAGCATGTATACTACTTTGAGTAACGCATTGATAATCGTAATAATGATTGCCGTCTCGAATTAATATACAACACGACTTTGGTAAATATACTTACGACTACCTACATAATTACTCTGTATATGCAAATTAAATTTTGATTCAAACATACAGATCTTATGGATTTTTCGCAGTGATTTAATGCACATCTTTTACCCATTTTATCATGTGAATAATTTTTATTTATGATAAGATTAATTACCCCATATTTTATTCAAGTGACAGCATGCTTTGACGTAAATACTAAAAAATTTTATTATTGCAGTATTTTTTTTCGAAATTCCAAATTTTTTATAAGTACTTTATGAAACATATTTCATATTTTTTTAAGATTTTTGCATCACGATGTTTCTCAGCGTCAGACGGTTTTATTACATCTGTGCATCAGACAGTGACGCAATCACAAAGTTATACTGCCGAGGTATAATGTTAAGTGGTAACAGTCGAAGATGCGTATATTTTAATCACCCTTATCTTAAAATTATGGTTTTAAATGAAAGTATAAAGTTTATGTGATAATAAACGCAATTTTAATATACTAATAATAACTGCGAAGTTAAAGAAATTTTGCATAATTAATAAAAAAAATTTCGTTATATTCATCTTCCCAGATTGAAGTTCGAATTCCCATCCTCTTTAATACAGAGAATGTTAATAACTCATAAGTTTTGCGGCTCGGTAAGTATATAATTACCCTTCTAAATTAAAGAAACTTAATTTTCCCGACGAAATCACCGAGTCCGCGAGTCGCACACGACAGCAACGTACCGAAATATACCTCACCGCGCGAGCGAGAAATAACGCGCGCTTATAACTCGTTTGCTGCTCGATAATTAGCCGAGAGCGGCGGCAATATAATCTCAAAAAGTCGCCACCACGCTATATAAACGCGTGCGAAAAGTCGCGACGGGGTGCGAGACGCGCGGCTGAGAACCACTGGAATGGGTTTATGTGTCGCGCGTGCTATCAAAGCGACACACCGAGCCGCGCATCCCAAAGCAGTGTTTCAGGAGAGCGCAGGCATTATCATATACCTGCGCGCGAATCTATCTTTCTCCCCCCTCGTGCGTTTGTATTACGTGCGTGTGTGGTCACCGAGTGAGCACAATTAACTCGTTATCTTATCGTGCGCGCCGGCGGCGACTCTTCTTCGCCGGGCCCGAAAAACATTAAGGTGTGTGTGGGTATATATATATATACACACGCGCCTTGCTTAATTTACACCCCGCAACAAAAATCGCAAAACCTGCCCTTCGAGCGCGCCGTGCGCGGGGAGACGGGGACGAGGAGAAGCCGCTGCAGAAGAGCTGAGACGCGATGTGTGTGTGTGTATATCGGGGCTTCCCCCGATACTTCTTTTTGCCCGGCTCGGTCGCGCGCTTGTACGCGCGAGAGCGCTGACAGCTTTATGCTGATGAAAGAAACAGGTGTGCATTCGATGCACTCGAGGGCTTTGAGCTGCCGATAACGCGACGACGACGACGTCGACGACGAGATAATTGTTTTATATCGCGCGTGCGCAGTGTGTTTCGCGTCAAATTCATAATTTCGCGGGTTTTATGAATCGGTCAGCGTGAAAGAGTTTGGTGTGAGGATTTTGGACGATTCGCTAAGCCTTTCAAAAGGCCAATTATCAACGCGCAGATCGGTCTGATGCTCGATGGAGATAAGTCGGTCGCACGCGCAGTCGTTACTTTGTTTCTTAATGAATACGTTGCGGCTGCGAATGATGCGGCCGGTGTTGTTTATGGCTTTTAATTAAAACGAGGGCAGTCGCGTATCGAGTTTTGTGAAATCGTTTGTATATAAAATTATATTGTGATGCAATGAAATAAAGTAAATGTGGGAATCTTCGAAGTTTAATATTCATGAGCGAATAAACTATATACTCTAGATTTTTGATCGGCCTCATCAGAACTAGTATTTTTTTGGGTTTGAATGAATATGGAGGAATTTTTTTATTGTTTATTAGGGGCTATTTATATATTGTTGTGTAACACGCATACAGTCAAAGCCTGATCCGTCCAGACCGTCAAACTATCCATTTCACAAGAATGCCGAAAACCGCGACATAACAACTTTAAGGTCCTCGTAAATCCGCGCCGTCGAAAATCTCTTTCTGCAGTTTGATTTATGCTATCTTTTTACCAAGTTTCTAAAATTTATGTCATTCTCCCTCGGTCCTCAGCATTAAAAAGCCGCGCCACTCGCCATTTTTACATTTCAAACGTTGGCAGAGTCGAGGCGCGTATATATATATAGCATTTATATTATACCCACCGAAAACCAGTTCCATAAAACGCGCGAATTACTCAAGCCCCAGCCATGAAATTATAAAATGATTATAATGAACGCGCGTCCTCGTAATAAAGCTGAAAAATGATTTTCCGCTAATGAATAGCGGGCCGAAAAAGGGACAAGCTCACTCTCTCTCTCTCCACTCGAATCTTATCGATCCTTTTACGCTTGTTAGCGCACCGGCGGCTATTTGCACGCACGCCGCGCGTTACATTGTAATGGTGCCGTATTTACTCTCACTCCCTCGTCTTGGCTCTAATATAAGCGTGATCGCGCGTCGGGTTAATCGAGGCAGCTACCACTTCGCGGTAGGTCCTCTTCCTTCCTCTCCCTCTTTCCTTCTTCTTTTTTTCGTCGAGGAGCGAACGAGAGCCCGAGAGAGCATTCCGATAAGGTTAATCAGCGCCCGGATTCGAGATTTATGGCAAACCAGACTAGTGTCGACGACGATGAGAGGAACGCGCGCGCACGAGCGACTGACCGACGCGATGACCGTGGCCTCTGAAGAATACCTGCTCGCCGCCTATATGTAGAAGAATTTCCATGGCGCGCATGACACAGTCGGCGACGAGTTGCGATTTAGATGATGCGGTTTTTTTCGCCTTTCGGGCTGCTTTTTTGCCTAGCTTGACGGCTTTATTTATCGGTCTACATGGCTTTCTTCATCAATTTTGGGATTTCTGGAGTTTGGAAGATTTTGCGACCGTTCTTTATTGCGATACCTTCCCATGACGATTAGGAGGATTAATGTGCATTTGATAAAATGATGATTTTAGTTAATTCGAAAACTTCTTCTTTAAAATAGAAACGTTGTATATAAGCTTGATCGTTGCCCATCATGGAATGAATAATTAGATTATAATTACTTCTTTTAGACATTTACTCATTTAAAACATTTTTTGTATATCGTTAAGAATTTTTAATCATAAGAAAAATATTGATATCGCTATAATTAAGTTATGATATTCTATTTTTGTAATAATAACTATAATAAAGTATTGAAAAACTAAAAAAGAAATGATATTTTACCAGATTATTGCAGGCGTAGATACAGTGACGACATCTATACGGCTTCTGTCCGGTATGTAAACGCATGTGTCGCTTCAGATGTGAAGTAATTTTCGTTTGGAAAGTGCAATGAGAGAATGCACATTTAAACACTCCAGCGTTACTATCAACCTCCGATTCCTCGTGCTTTTTATGATGCCTGTAACAGAAAGTATGTCAACTGTATTTTTAAAATGATTACTTCGATCTCCATTAAACTATTATTCACGTTGTAAGGTGACATAGAAAAAAATTAGGGATGTAACCGAGTAGTTCGAAATTTTGTTATGTCTTCTTTTTTGCATTACAAAATACATGTAAAAGGAAAAAAATTTCTTACGCACATAAAATTGCAATGTTTGGACACATATAAAGCTAATATAACACTTTTCATTTCATTTTAAAGTTTTTAACAATCACTTTTGACTTATGTATTTTACGAGT
>UXGD01002942.1:0-22892 GCA_900474315.1 Torymus auratus | reverse complement strand
TTTACTTATTGAACAATATCTACGTCTTCGATTAACAATTTTTTATAACACTATTTTTTTGGTTCAGAAAGTATTTGCCTTTCATATAAATGTGTACTTACATTATTATATTTCAATAATTTATGACATTTAAATTAAATAGTAAACCTATTTTAATATCACGACAACCCCCTTAAGCCTTTTTTAAATAGTCAACTATTATACTATTGTATCTTACTATTTCACTTAAGCGTGCCTTCTTCATCTACGCGAACCTCGCTTCCCCTAGCTATTTGGGTTTCGGACTTTTTCAAATAATCGACTCGTTTATTGTCACGCGTCTACGTAACTCAATATGATCAAGAATTTCAAAACAAGACAATAATATACATATTGACTGGCAAGACCAAGACAAGAGAGAAATTTTATAATATAATATAAATTATATGTAATATTACTGTCGATATATAAATTATTGTCGAATTACTCATCGATAACCACCGTCATGTTATGTTTAGTGAGCTGAAAATGTGACGTATATTTGCGCGCGAGTTTGTAAATAACGCGGGGAAACTGCTTCAATAAACATTTTGTACATTACATTACACAAATATTTGATGGAAAATACGATGGTGATTACATATTTGTTCGTCGCTAATATTAACCTGTCTTTGCAAAGTAAATTATTTGTTAATGCTTTTTAACGGTATAATTTCAAAATTATTTCACATATATTTATTTCTGTTTACAATAGGTTTTAAAATCATTATCCCTTATTTAACAGCCTTAGGTAACTATATAATTATGTTTATCAATAGCTTTTTCAGACTCTGTCATGATTATTAAACAACATTAAAATACAATAATATTTACGGAATAGTAAAGAAACCTTAAACATTTTCTGTTTTATCAAATTTACAAACTCCAAACAAAATTAAAAGCAAAGCAAAACCATAAAAATTATCTCGCAACTGTGAACCCACCCTCCCGCTGATTCATCTCGATCACGGCGCTCCCTCGATCTTTCCTTTCCTCCTTTTCCCTTCTCTTCCTCTCTCTCTCTCTCGCCTCTTCCTCCACTTCCTGCCAATCTATAACGGAAATAAAACTCGGGCGCCGCCGCGACTGCTTCTCCGGCAGTAGCAGCAGCAGACTCAGCTCCTCCGGGCGCCGCCTCGTCACCGGTAGATAAAGACGACGATGGCGGTGGCGCTCGTAAAACTCCGAAACACACACAGCCGCCTTCCTCTCTCTCTCCCGTATAATCCTCCTCTCGCGATGCCAATCAGCCCGCGCCGAACAAACGGCGCTCGTAAATGAGAAAGGGGAGAGAGATGCGGGTATAGGAGCGCCACGCGATCCTTTGAAATCTCAAGAAAGTGCGTTGTCTCAACGACGACGAGCCTTTGAGAGGACGAGCGAGCAAATGTGTATATGTAGAGAGGGGGACAATTACCTCGTTACAGGTGAGCGTGTGGAGGAAATTCTAATCAGGTACGCCATGGTAGGAGATAGAAACAGAGAGACACATGGCGTGCTTATACGGAGATGGGGAGGAGGAAGAAGCGGAGGACAAAGAGACTCGGTGCGGGAAAAAGGTGTGGGTAGGAAGATGAGTATATGCATGTATGTATATATATATGCGTATGTATACGCGCGTTTATTGCGTATGCGGTTCGTATGCGCGCGGGGAGGCAGCCGATATTACGTTTGTTCGGGGAAATATGGCATGAGAGGGTGGGAGAATCGGCTTGGTTATATGCGGAGTTTGAACAAACAGAGATGCGAGCTAGCTGATGAGATTTTTTGCTTGGGCAATGCTATAGTCTTATGCAAACGTGGTAATTAGAGTGAAAGAAATGCTTGCGGTGTATTTCTTTGTTTCTTTCTCGTGTTAAAACGAATGGGGCAATTCCTAACGATTTATTTATTCGCAATAGCTATGTAGGAATGTGAGATTTATCGGGGCAAAGAACTGACCCAGATTTGCATAGGTAAGTATCGAGATAAAACGCCGGCAACAAAGAGCGACACAGCGTCGAAAAAGCGCTCTAGATTGAACGATAAAACAGCCATATAACGACGAAAAAATTCTCCCCTTTACTACCCAAAGAGCGACAACTCACAATTATTAATACTCCTCTCTCTCTCTCTCCCCCATCCTAAAAAAGAAAACGACAACAACGACGATATCGCGCATCAGCCATTCATAAAGTCAGCAGCGAAAACGGTGCTCATGAAAAAATCATCCTCGCAATTCATAAGCATCTCCTCTCTCGTCCCTCATAAAAACCGTACGTTTCCTCATCGCGAATTCTCCTTCGACCGTCGCGCACAAAGCTCGCAGTCCGCGCAATTTTTCCACGGTAATTTTGCTCCCCCCTTTCTACCCCCTATCTGCATGCACAAAGCAGCGAAATGAAAGCAGCAGAAGACGCCGACGAGACGAGGAAGAGGACAAAGAGAGAGAAGGAGAGAATGCGTGCACGGCATAGCATATATACCCTGGGGGTAATATTCGGGTAAAAAGGAGGTAGGGGTAGGAGGATACACGAAATACCAGTGGAGAGAGAGAGAGGAGCCCGAACGCGGAAATGCTCGTCCGACCCCATTAGTTCTCGCCGAGGCCCCGCCGCGTATTATCCCCCCGCGCGCGTTATTGTTGTGTCGCCGAACTCGGCGGCTGGGAATTCCGTGCGCGGAGGAGTCATGACTGAAGGTGTGTGTGTGTGGGGAGGTAGGTATGAGGAGAGGGCATCGATTGGGAGAGAAGGCTTTGGACGGAAGTGGCCTCGCGGTATTTTCGGAGATCGAGAAATGATTCATGTGCGACGGGTCAAGTGGGCTAATGCTCTGTTTGACATTGAGGAGTTGGCTGGAAGAAAACGGAAGTGCTAGTTTTGCGAGGTAATTTAAGAAGGTGGGCTGAGTGGAGGATTATTATGAAGTATACGTGTGCGAAATTTTAGGTCGATTGAAGACTTAGTTATGTATTAACTTATATGTTCCATTCTACTTATTTATCCGATGTCTTTCCCTTTGGATCTCTTAGGATCTCAATAAAGGAACCAGGAAGTCTATGTTCTAGTTCTTCATCAAAGATCAGAAGATGTGTCTCGATTCTTGATTAACTTTATTCTCGTAAAAGATCCTTCACGTTTGTGTTTATTATTCAAACATCAATATTTCTTATTATTTGAATTAGGTTCTCGTTGCTATATAAATTTAAAAAAATCCAACATTGTGCGAGAAAAATTATGAACATGCAGTTGGGATAAAAAAGATTACTACATCAATCACTCGCAATGTTTACAAAACTAATTGTTTATTCTCAGTAACCATTCATCTCTCAATTTACTTTTTTTAAACTAATTTAACGACACGGCGATTCATTTAAACCACACCTTTACACCACAGAACAATTATTTACCAAAAACATTAATCACTTATTTTTCTCAGCTCTATTTATTTTTTTAAGGCCTCCTAATGTCCAAAGCGTCGCGACTTAATTTATTAGGCAAGTTTTCACCCGAAGGTCCTCCTACGGAGAATTAATGTTTTCACTGTAAATTACCTTCTCGTGCCGGCGACCTCGACTACTTTACAGCGACTTCGACTCCACCAGAATGGCGTCAACGTCCAGTAGGAACTACTCGCGCTCCTTGCCCAGCCCTCGTCCGGAAAGAGAAGGACCTGCAATAGAAACAAATGAAATTAGCACAAGAGTTTACAAAAGAATACAAGTGTAAATAAAAAATTGAGATATTTTGATAATTTTTGTAATTTCATTGGGTTATTCAAATATGGATCCTTAAATTTAAGATCGACCGTTATGAATTTTAATATTTTAAACTTTTCATGTTAGGCTATCTCATCGAAGAGGATAGCACTGATGACATGTTTTGATTTTGTAAAGGCAACCCAAACACTTGCGATGCCATTAAAAGTGTACGAAATATTACATTTAAACAGAATTTGTTGTAATCCCGTAGTTACGTTGACCACTAGCTCAGAAAGTCATTAAAATGATTAAATACGTGTACGTCTAGGTACAGACCGAGGTAGGTCAGACACTTATTTTTAGATATCCCTTTCAGAATTCTCTTATCTAGTAATCTCATCTAGCAATTTCCATTCTTCAAATAATTGCAAATGACATTTAACTTTCTAAACCACTGATGTTCTCTATTCATAAAATAATTAGGTATCAATATCGAATTCTTATTTTTAAAGAGTGAAGAACAAAGATAATAATTGGGTACTACTTCACAATGAAAAGTCTGTCCATTCATACATCCCCAAGCTGTATCCTCTCATTTCCATCCCCTGTCTAACCATCTCCCATAAAAATTCCTCGGCCTCTGTTTACTCTTCCTTTTCCGCGAAAGGCACAACATCCTGCGTATATATATCCTTAATAAAGGAAAGGATTCTCGAGAAAAATGAAAACGTCCGCGGCATCGGAGCCGCATCCTTCTTCTTCCCCCTCTCTCTGGGCCTCGTACGTCTTCGCAGCCGCCGCCGCCACGGCAGAGAGGAGAAGAAAGAATGAGAAATTGGATGATCTTTTTCACGGCGCGAAGGGTCGATAGTGGATTCCCCGCGGGACCCCCCAGCGATATATAAATGCAGGCCGAAGCCGAAGGCGGCTCTGCGGATCTTGTAAAATCGTGGGGGATAACGTGTTGTGGATCTGTAATTTCAAAGTGTAATATGGTCGGGATGGATTTGCGCCCTTTGTACGTTCGAGACGGTTGTGAATTGAAATTTTAAATGGATCGACGCGAAGGTCCGCTTCGATTTTTATCGACGCTGACGTTACGTTGTGGAGTATGACGTTTTAACGGAAAATTTATTTTGTTTTTGTTATGATTAATTATTATTCGAATAAAATGAAAGAGTGAAGAGGCTGCGATTTTATTGTTTTATTTATTATTCATGGCGTGCATTGCAAATAATGATAATTACTTTCAAAATATAAAATAAATTCATATAAACAATAACGTATTTTTTAATAAATATTTCTCTTATGCGGAGAGTACAATATTAAAAGCTGTGCAAATTGAAAATGAAGAGAAAAACATTTTAATATGGATTGCCATGTTTTTCCATAAAATAAAACAAACTCAATTTGTTTTTAATTTCGTTATTTTCCGAAACCGTATGAAATATTGTTTTTCTTCGAACAGAATTTATCAGACAAAACAATATTATTTCATTTTGCATATAACCAATTTATCCAATGCTACTTCAGGCGCATTTACTTTCAACTGCAGGAAATGATGAAAATAAATTCAATCATAAGTGCGCTGTGCTTTGTGCGTAAACTTTTTCTATGGAATCCTTAACGAACATAACAAAGATACGGAAATAATGTATAAATCATAATAAATAATAACCTTTTCTCATGTTAATTAAGAATTCTTTTTCTATTCTAATTTGTTTTCGAATTTTCAATGATCATGTCTGACATTATCTGACTAAATAGATTAGAATCATTAACAAACATTAAAATTTCAGAGAAAACAACTAAAATCCCAAACACCCCGTAAAAAGAAAAACTCAACTCTCCAACTCCCACAGCAACCTCTCGACACCGACCTGCTTCATAACTAAACATCACACTCCCCCCAATTACACTTTCTCACGCCAGCACAGCGCCTAATCAGAGAACACTCGTCGCTTACCAAAATTCCCACCCACACTTCACCGCACACTCGTAATTTCTCCTCCCCATTCCATCCAACAAAAAAACACCAACCCGAATCCCGAGCACATGCGGCACGTAATAATCGTGGCGGCGCTCGCGTGCTCGGCCATACATTCATTCATGTACATCGCGCGGAAAAAGCGCCTTGGGGGCCACTGTAGAGCTTTCTCCCTCTCTACCTCTCTCTCTCTCTCTCTCTTCGCCAGCGCAAATATCGTCTCGTACGTGTACGCTGGCGTGTACACAGAGACCCACGTGTACGTGTACGGCGAGAGCGGGTAATATCTGACCGAAATATTGAAATTCTCCTGGGTGCCGTTCGCCCCGGCGCGCGGCGAGCTGCGGTTGTGTAACGCGAATTCGAGTACGGATATTATATACGAGCTCGATGGACGCTGCCAGAGAGAGGGAGATAGCGGTGGGTTTCTGAGGTTATGAGAGGGGGGACCGTTATTTTCGTGCGGACTTAAGTTGTCGCATGACAAAGTTTGTCTCTTCTCGTGTACGAGGGAATAAATGGGATACTCTAGGAAAAAAAAACAAGTTAAATAACGGCTATAGCCGTAGTCAGAACGAAATGGCTTGAGTGTATGTAGTCGCATGAATAAAGTTAATTATTAAATGTACCACACTAAATTATTAGTAAATGACAACTGTAATAAAAAGATAGAGTATCTAGTAATGAGTTATTTATTATTAAATACATATTAGACATTGAAAATTTATTCCTCTGTTAGAAAATGTTATGAAGCATTTAATGAGATGCACGTGATTGGTTGAATGGTATGGACGTAATTGGTGGGAGTAGAAAAACCGTGAATCCAAATTAGATTTGAAACTTTTGTATAAAGAACTAAATAGTTAAATCAAAGTACAATGAGAAATTTTTATTTGTCTTTATAGCTAATTCTCATACCATTTAAAATGATTAAAATTAAATTATAGAGAAACATTGCATTCATAATGGTTTAGAATTCTTCCATCAGTTAGTTCGCTATCCTCCGCCAGGTGGCGATCTTTTACCCGCTACGAAGAAACCACTATTGCGACTACGAGTAAAACCACCATGATCGTATATTATAATATATAGCGCAGTTGACCCTCTCAGGCTTCTTCTATACTTGATTTCGGAACATTTTTGGTTTGAAATGATATATACTCTACTTTATAATTCAACTTGATAATTATGATTGTCTGAATCTATTGGTCGATTTGAGCGGAAATTTAGTAAATATTGGAAATAAAACACCTTTATTCCCAATGTTCTTAAAGCCAACGTTTCGGACGCATGTTACGCCCCTTATCAAGACTGAAATTTAATAAACAGAATTTTTGTAATACAAAAATGTGACGTTTGAATTTTTACAGTATAAAAAGTTTTTTATATAAAAATATTCTAAGATTAACGAAATTTTAATTGAAAAATTACAAACAGTAAATTAAAAAGTGTGAAAAAATATTAAAAACAGACGTTTCAGCAATTCTCAGCTGCTATAACAGTGTGGGAAAAATAATTGTTAGTTGAGTCTGCAGGGATTCTAGTTAACGTAGCTAGTTGTGACCTTTAGATGGAAGAAAAACAATCGTTATTGCAAAATGTAGAGATCTTATAGTAAAGTGCAAAGAGATAGAAATCCACCTATAACTCTCGTCTTTGTAATTATAGTTTTGATATCAACTATTTTACCTCGTCTCGGACCTGGCCTGAGTTATTATTCAGTGCCGCTTCATTTCCTGCACAATGACTTCAAAAACAAAATGGTAAGTGCAAAGCGCGTTTAAATTCAGCTAGTTAAGTTACATATGTAATGATTGTGGATTTCTTTATAATCAAAATTAAAACTCAAACATCAATGATCGGTATAGGCATGTTTCTGATATGATGGATACTAGACATTCTAAACATTCCCAATCATAGATATCATCTAAAACTTTGCTAGTTGATTGAATACATCTACAAACTTTGCGAGACAAATCAAAGCAATTATAATTCAACATTTCTTTCGGTATAACTGCGAAAATTGCCTTATACTTGTTTAGGAAATGTCATAACAAAAAGCTGATAGAGAGATACGCCAATCCTGCCACATTAATGAATTCGTGGGGAGATTGTGCCGTGAAATCGAATTACTTCGGGGCGGCGCCCGATGACGATAATAATAATAACGATTCGTTTCAGCAAAGAGCCGAAAATTATCTTTATTCGAGCAAAAGCGTGTACGCGCGCGCGTTCTCCGCCTCGTCGGTATTCCCGAGCGCGCGGGCGCAACGATTACTCAAATGAAATTGCTCGGTCAAACGGAAATTTTCAATAAAATGCATATTTCAGTCGGCAGCGCTGGCGGCCCGTATCCCCGTGTGCATTACATTTTAATATAATATTAATAATCAAATGAAATGAATAAGTGAAACGAGAGGTTTTCGATTTTCTGCATTGTGCGCCTTTTTTTTTGTTACCGAGGTTCGGCGATTGTTTGATTTATTATTGACGGCCGCGGACGGCTCATCCGTGATAAATTTTGCATGAAGCTTATGTTTTTGAAAATATTAACAAAGGTTGAAGTTTGAAAAAATCTATTCGGAAATTAAAATGTATTTATGAGATAAAAGTAATAATAAAATTCCTCTCGGATAGATAGCTTGTGAAATCTGATTTCCAATAAAATTGGTCGACGTGAAGAGCGCAAATATTCGTTTCTCTCCTGGAAACTCGGTCAAATAATTCATTCCAATACTGGAGGCAAATTTTAAAATTCATTTCGGCTCATTTTCAGCGTCGGGTTATTCATTTATTAAAAGACTTTTCATGCATTTTCAAACAACCGCCAAACAAAAGCTCAAACTAACAAATTCCAAGTCTCTTAACGCAATTAAACACTGCACTAAACGTCCTCTGCTATCTTACTAAATTATCACGACCACGCCAACAAATCAGCGTCTTCAACGCTCACCGCCTTCGCGATTAATTCACCCGCTAATTAAATATCTGCATCCCCGACATTAGCGCAGAGCGAAACTTTCGATCGCCGTAAAGTTATATCGCCCCCATATATATACGCTCGCAGCGGCTTCCATTAGCGGCCATTAACCGTTCGTTCATACGCCCACGCGCGTGTATCCACTTGCTGCTAAATTCCCTGCGCTCTGCGATGAGGAGGAGAAGAGCTCCTTCACAATGCATTCACCCCTTACCATACCACCACTACTACCACTACATACCCCAAGAGATATTGTTGCTCAAATATAGACGGGCACGTGGTAATGATTGGATAAATACACGATGGTAGGTTGGCGCATAGCGCAGCGTATAATTTACAGAGGTTAACTTGAAGCTGTTTAGTTTGAGCTTGGGAAAAATAAGGGGTTGGGGTGGTAGCGAGGGGCGATGCGTGTAATGGGATTTGGCGAAATTCCGTGTAATTGAACTAGGATTTGGTAAGCGTGGATGGCGAATCCTATATACATATATCCGTGCCGGTATGTATGAATTTTAGGGAGAAGGTGGAGGGCGGGAGACGGCGGAGATTTGAATAAATGACGTGGACCGACAAAACGGGGGTCCGCTTCGAGATAAGCGCCTGGGCTTACATGGACGGCTGGCCGTTGATATATAAAGCTGCTGCTCCGTAAGAAATGCCAGCTATGATAGCCGGCGATATACACACGAGAGCGAGCTTGCAATTTATATTTGCTCACTAAAAAAAAAATCCGTTTCTTTTTTTCCAAAAAATGTAGGTCACTACGCGACCATTTTCAAATATTTACTCTCACCCGAAAGAGACAAAAAAAAAACTTTTTTTAATAAAAATAAAGCTACCCAAAAAATAACCATTAAAATTGAAAAATAAATCGACAGAATGTTAAAACTCGCCAAAAGAATGATAAAAAAACAAGCAAGAGACAAAGCTGCATACTTTTCCCAGCGACATTCCAGCGCAAAATCAACCACGCGCACGGTCACCCGTGCAAATGAAATTTAAATAAACGAACGAAAAGACAAAAACACGTTTCTGCTGTTTTTCGCTCTCTTCTCTGGCACGCGTGCTGTCCACGTCTCCGTTCACACGCGCGCGCGTTAAATTTTTCGACGTTCCATCCCACCCGCAAGCTCTCGCGCGCAGGGAAAAAGGGACAACGCGAATGAATAATCGCCGAGTGCAGGAAAGAGCGCGCGAATAATAATAAAATACCGAACCCTTCCTCTCTCCGTCTCCCTCGTTTTATAATATACGAGAGAGATAGAGAATGAAGTGGACGCGAGGACGGGAGGCTGCGGAATCGATAAAATACAATATGCCCCGCCGGAGAAGGAGAAAGAGGCCGAGAGCGAAACAAAAGCCAGGCGCGCTGTCGTTTTTTTTTGCACGCGCGCTTGCTTGCTTCTCTCGTTCGTTGGCTCTTTATTGATATTCCCCGCGCGCGCGTGTGGATGTTTATAATTCGGCGGTCGACGAAGAGGGCACCGCGCGGACTACACTTGATATCGGATTTTTGCCTGCATGCGCTGTCGACTGTACGCGCGGGTTCATGATAAAAAGTGTGAATGCGCGCGCACACGCTTGTCGGGGGTTTGTGGGACTGAAACGTTGTTGTTTATGAGAATAACGGTATTTAGTGGACTTTTCAAAGGATGATAAATGGTGGCTATATGTATGTGGTTGCAAAAGATTTCTTGTTATAGTGTGATTTTGTATTGTTTGCGAGAGAGATGAAAATACTTTCTGTGGAAAAAAAAGAATAAAAACGTGCGTTAAACTCTCGGGAGCTTTGTAGCAAAAAGACCACGTGGTAGGAAGATTAAAGTCTTTCTAAATAATTCATTTCGGTGAAACGCGTGAGTATGAAACATCTGGTTTCCAAGAATAAAGTTGATGTAATATACACTGCATAAAATATATTTATATAACCTATTATGTATTCATAAAATATACTTATAAAACCCTTATAAAATGCACATATACAATTGAATTAAATAATATACGAAGTTGTAATAAACTTTTTTTATGCACCCAGTCACTGTTATGTCACCAAATTGATTAGTTCAGTAAGATATCAGATTATATTTCTAAATGTTTGTACTATCCCCTTCATACTTTAATTATTATGTATCTACTTCTTCATTATATAATATTCTACTCTTTTCAACTTGCATCAAAATACACTACCCGTTTATATTTCCTAAAACAATCCCATTCTCAAAATCTCGAAACACGGGCTTTTTATCACTCTCAAACATCTGCTACCGAACATCAACAGCAACACCCTCCCCGATCCATTAAAAGAAAGCGCGCGTCGTAAAGCCAACCCCCTACAACACATGCAAATGAGATCCTGCGCTCGCTCGCTCGCGTAAAGCCTAGACAAAAATAATTAAAACGTTTACTAAAGCCCTCGCTCTCGCCGCACTCGGTGCGACTGCTGCAGTAGCATTATACAGGTGCTTGGCTATGCGCCGTGATTACCCGGGATTACGGCGCGCGATTAAATTCTCCGATAACCCCCTTTCCTACGCGTTATTACAATTAACGACTGTTTGCGAGCCCTGTATCTGTGTTTTTTTCTCCCTTGCCTTCGCACGTGTCGTCATGGAGAGACGTCGTCGAGCTGTTTGCGCACCGTAAACTGCCCCCGCGTGACGCCGAGAGTAATTGATCGGTCGAGGATTAGGAAAGGGCTGAGCATGCGCGGGGATTCCCCTGAAAAATTGCCCTGTTTGCCACCGAGACTGTGGCGAAAGATACTCGATCGTCGCTCTTGAGAGGTTTTATTTGCACGAGATTGAGTGTGCGATTGGTAATTATCGAAGTATGTGGCTGTGAGTGTGGATTGTTACATATTTTGGAATTTTACTTTGCAATGTGCCTGTAATTTGCGAAATATTTACACTTGCTCGTAAACATATTTGACGCACAGTTTGTACATTTTCATAATAATGAACGGGAAATTTTCAACAAAGACCATGGCCGTTGTTTATATCAAAATACATCAAAGATATTTTAATTAAAATTATAATGAGGACATGCTAACAAAACAAAAGTCGTGTTGATTCAAGGAATAATCGAATGTAATTGAAATTCCCTCGCGTGTTAATTAAAATAACCGCCGAATCCTTTGTGGCATACACACATAAAACACAAGTTGGAATATATTTTGCGAGGGAAATAATTAATCATTCATCGAAAATCTGCGCAAAAAAATATAAATAATACCATTATTTCACATTCTATCCCAGTAATTAACTTAATAACCCCGAGCGAGTAATTAGGCAGAAACATTCGCCAGCCATTTTCCTCTCGCAAACAAACCTTTTCTCGCGCGCGCGCGCGTCTCTTTATTAAAAACCGCCGAGCATTTCCTCGTCCCATCTTTTCCTCCTCGAAAATCAGGAACCGCCACCGCGGTGCTGTAAGGAGCCTCTCCGACAACGACTTTCTTCATCAACTCTCGTCGCGCAAAAAACTAGCGCGTTCGTGCGCCAGAGATTCACCTCCCCCCTTCCTCTCTTGGACTTTTCACCCGCTGGAAAAACACACGCGACTGCAGCTCATAATAAGAGTCCGACCGCCACCCCACCTCCCCCCATGCTGCAGACCTACTCTCTTTTTCGCCGTCTGTTGCCCCCGCGCGCGCTCTCTTTATTTTCCAGCCGTCGTCGTTTTCCGAAATGCCCGCCGGCGAGTTTCTTTCTCTCCGAAAGAAAGACGGCGGATTTCGCCCCGCCAAATCTCGTTCTATTTTTCACCGGCACACGCGGTGGGAGAGATCAAGTGCGGGGATTTTTGCCGTATCCGGGCTTGGATCGTGACGCGCGAGCTGCACGTTTTGATATGCAACACTGCAGTGTTGGAGGTGAGTTGAGCGCTAGGGACTTTGGAGTATAGTATAGAAGTGAAGAAGTTCCGCGAGGGGAATTTGGCGAGGTGCGTTACGCTTGGGAAAAGTCGAAGAATTGTGCGAGCGCGTACGCGGGATGTAAAAGTTTGAGAAGAATGAAAGAGATGTTTTCTGAAATAATGTAAATGTTGAGAAAAATGGAGAGATGGTAGATGTTGTAATGGTTTTGGATGAAATTGAGCTTTGAATTTATAAATGTTTAAAATAATTTTTTGATAGAATTTTATAGAAAATAAAACGACTAATATACGGAATCTTTCACTTGAAGAACTTTTATCCGAAACCAATTGTAAAAATTTATTTCAGTCCAGATATCAAAAAGTTCTTTACGACTTTTCTTAGTACTTCTTAGAAAACCATTTTCAATTTTTCAGTACGATCTACCTTTTATGCTTTCAACTTTTCCTTTTAATACTTTTACAGGTCAATTGAACTATATTTATATAAAACTTCAAAACCATGTACAGCAGTCCAAGTATATAATAATCATTGATGTCTCAATTCACCTTCAAATCGAAACACAAAAAGTACCATAACAATAAAATAATTTTTATAACTACATCAAAACGCATTAATCTTCGCTCCATACCTCAACCCCAAAATTTAAAGCCTCCCATTTCTTCACCCTCTATTTCCTGCGAGACTCGTTCGGAAAATTCATAATTCCGTCGGCAATAAAGCCGGAATTAAGAACCAGCGCTGCTGCTCCGCGCGCGAATTTTTGCTTTATATAATACGTGAGCAAACGCGCGCGCGTCCGGAAGAATACGTCGCCGCCGCCTCTCCACCCCCCTGAGGCAATTTAATCAAGGAACGCGGGGTACGAGCGACGCAAACGACCTATAAAAGGAATTGCAGCGACGCGCCGGGGACTTTTCATATGCACGCGCTAGTCGATCGGCCTGATTAACGCGCCGAGCTTTGTTTTCTCTCCGCTTTTTTCCCCTGAGATGAGATTGCTCTCGACGCGTGGGATGATTATTGTGCGGACGTGTGACGGCTGATGCGGGGTAGTAGTGCGCGTACGTTTTGTTTGTCGATGTGTGTGAGCGATCGAAAGTTGATTAGCGTGCGCGTGATATGTGTGGAAAGTGAGAGAGAGAAATGGGACGACGGGGAAGGATTGGCAGACAGATCGGAATGGCAGCATGTTAATTTGTATAGGTGATTATGTCGGTACGAGTGAATTTCTTTTATTGATGGCGACGCGTTAAAGTTTGATCCGCACGGTGTGGGTCAAATGGGCAATTAAAATTGTGGTATATTTTTAGTATAAATGTTTCGTGAATTATATGACGTGATTGATGTGGTAATTAATGGTCAGCTGAATATGGATTTTATACTGTGAAATATTGATGTTCACGTACAAAATTATTATGAAAGGTTAAACAGTCTAATGATTTCGAAAAGCGAAGATTAAACTGATATGAAAAGATCTTTTCGGTGTATTTATATGCATGAGATATTGCAAGTGTAGGCAGAAAGAGAACAAGTTTATTCCATTCGTTCTGCTAATCCCCACAAATTGCAAACTCTGTCATTCAATCTTTATAATGGATATAACTTCCAAAACAACTTCTATCCAGCTCGCACCGACGCACGCGTAGTCAAAGTAGCCAATTAAATCATCACAAATTCCACGCACAAGCCGTATAGCCAGCGTTTTCACCCCCTCCTACTCAAGATTTTCACGTACAAAACTTTCTCTCCTCTCTTCTCTTGTATCTCTAATCACCGCTCGCACGCGACTCATAACGAAGTCCAACTTGCGCAAGTTCACCATTCGCGTTTTCAACTTACCGCACAAAATATAATATCCAGTAGCTATAAGCCTCCATCAACTCTACATACAACATTCATGCTGTCCTAATGCGTTATACTTTGTTTTATCGATCGCCGCGTCGATTATACAGACACGCTCCCTCCTCATTAGCGTCGGCTGATCGCCGATGAAAGCTTGACGTTACGGGGGGTCGAAATAAATTTTCCGGGTCGGGGAGATATAAAGGCCGGCTGAAAATTTTATTCATCGAATAGGTCGAAACCGGAGCGTGTACGCTTCGATTTTTCTCTTTTCGGGGTCGAGGTGAGTTTTCGGGCTGAATAGAAAAGGCGAGGGGGTGGGTGAAAGAGAGAGAGAGAGGGAGAGCTGTTTTCCGAGCTTGGAATCGAATGAAGGCCTTTTTTCCGGACACGGGAAAGGAAAAAAAATCGTTTTTTGGTTTTAATGGGGATTAGGCAAGGGAATGGACGGACGGTTTTACGTGTTTTTTCGAAAATTTTCGATCTTTATTCGATTTGGCGAATTAGGCGTTTTTAACGGTGAGCGCGTATTTTTAATGGACGAATGGATTTATTTGATCTGTAAGCTTTTGTGTGCTTTCTATAGAGAGTATTTTATAAATGCATTTTAAATAAAGAAAGCAAATCGGCGTATAGCTTTTATATACGTAAAATTATAAAAACTTTTTAATTTCTATTTTTGAAAAAACAGCATATAACAAAAGTAAAAATAAAAAGCACATTAATTTACTTGAAAATGCATTTCGACGAATAGATTTAATTCTAAATTTACCTGAACGTATTTTAAAACCACAATTTAAATATCTCCAAAAATTCCATTAAAAACTCAACAATTTCCTTCTAAAAATATCAAAATTTCAAGCCTCCAATCCACACATTCCCTATATATACACGAGAACGAAATCCACCTCCGACCATGGCACTAACGCGCCAGTAAAACCATCATCCCCCAGCTTGACTCCCACGTATACTCCGCCTCCCGCTGGGCCTATATCCACGCGATCCTCGCATTCCTCGGGCCGTCGCGACGGCGCCTCCGTCGTATACATATATACACACGAGACTACCGGTGGCGCCGGCCCGAAGAAGGATTGTCTCAAATTTTCCGGCGAAAGAAACGTGCGCGTATTTCACGAGGAGAGAGCGCGCAGTGAAAAATAGAGAGTAAAGGGAGAGGCATTTCTCTCGCGGCGACGAATAAATCGCGGCTGGGCGGGCGCCCGCTACTCGACAAACGTCATGTTGCTTTCGAGAGTCTTAGCAGAGAGAGTAAGCGATACGCTGAAGAAGGAAGGAAAGAGAGAGAGGGAGTACATAAATGAGTGGGTATTAAGAAGATCGAGGGGGAGCGCGATCGACGAGCGGGATAATCGAGCGGCGATCCGTCTTGACACGTGGGAGTGAGGAGGTGATTTTCGTACGGGTGGCCTGGAAAATGGCGCGTAAGAGATTTTTCGGAGACGAGGAAAAAGGGTATTAAAGAACTGGAAAAAAAGGGTTGTTTGTTATTTGGCCGATTTATTTCTCTCGCGGTAAAATTAAGCCATCGTTTCTGAGTGTAAAATACAAAAGATTTTAAATGGTTAGAAAAAAATAAAAATAAAACAAAAATGAAAAATAAATTCTGATTATAATGTTAAACCAATAAAAAATCCTTTGAAAACGCGGCCAAAAATCAAACCTGTTATAAAAAAAAAGAAATCGTGCTCATTCTCACTGGACCATAAACCTCCCCTTATAATCACCCACAAATTAAAAAAATTACGCTCGCTCAAAATCAGACCACCAACGTCCTCCCACCCCAAAAAAAGAACACCACGCGCCAGCTCAACGCAAAATAAACGTCACGAGCACTCGCGTCCGAAATCACTGGGGCGGGTCTCCACCACCACAGAGAAAAAGCGCATCCTAACGGAAATTAGCCCACGAAGTTCCCTCCCAGCTTTCTCCCTCCATCCGGGGTCAAAACAATTGTTTCCCTTAAATTAGGGAAAATCCAGCTGGCGTAGCGTGCAGCGAAGCGCGTCTCACCACCCCACGAGAGAGAGAGAGACAGAGAGAAGGGGTGAATGATAGCCGAGGTCCGAATGCTGCGGCTATACTGCGTATACGCTTGCGAAGCTGGACGACGACGACTCGGCCCGGTACAT
The DNA here is from genome assembly GCA_900474315.1 of Torymus auratus. Lineage (NCBI taxonomy): Eukaryota > Metazoa > Arthropoda > Insecta > Hymenoptera > Torymidae > Torymus > Torymus auratus. The sequence continues at coordinate 6,356 of UXGD01002942.1, read as the reverse complement.
ATACTGGTTAATCCGATAATCTGCCGGTTCGGACCATTGGCCCGACCTCTCTATCTATCTCTCCCTCGCGTTATCGTCTGTATATGTCCCCACGTATGTGCACGTCTCGACCCTTTCGCTATCCCTGAATGCGAGCGCTCAGGAAATATTTCCACTCTACGCGTCGATTATACACGCCCGCGCGTTTCTGACAAAACACACACGACGCTGCCTTGGCATAGGATTTATCGGAACGACGAGCGTGCCGCGTCAAGGAGAGACGGCGGCGACCTTACCGTCCACAGCCGCGTAATCCGGACACCGGGCGCCGCCGGCATGAAATATCGTCCCTCTTCGCTAGCGCGTCGCAATAATTAGCGGCCGCAGCGCTATAAATTTCGGCCCATTGATACCCGGGTATTAACTCTCTCTCTCTCGCAAGCTGCATTTATACATACGCGTGTATATACACTGCAACGAGGGAGAGCTGAGACTCAAGCGCGCGCGGATCATCCTATCTCTGCATTAAGTCAGCCGTATACGAACGCGCGCACCGGGCAAATCCAATAATCCCGTTCAAGAGTCCACCATCCGATCGCGCTCTTCTCCCTCTCTCTCTCTTTCCGGCCCACTTTCGGGGGACGCGAGTCGAGAGCGAAATCCAATTAAGGCGCGCACGCCGAACGCGAGCGAGCGCGAATTTTACGGGGGCGCAAGCGCTAGAGGACGTCTCTGTTTTTGCAGAGAGCACGGCCGGATGTTGGCTGCTGCTGCAGCGGCGTGGTGGTGGAGGTGACAATTAAGCGTTCGGGATTGCACTCTAAGGGTGGATTTCGAGAGTGCGGTTGTTGGAGAGAGGACAATGGAGGATGGGTGTAGGTGCAGAGGATCTCGCAGTAGCAGCGTGTGGTTGTAATAATAATTAGGCTGGATGTGTTCTTGGAATGGTTTCATTTTGTTTGGTAGAGGTGGATCTGTGTGTGGGTGAATGTCGTAAAAGTGGTTTTATGGGAGTAGGTAGTACTGAGAGGTTAGGAATCTGCTCGAAAATAAGAGAGGAATTCATTTTATGTGTGTTAAAGTGTAATTTGAATAGAATTTTTATTTTATTGTACACCATGAAACGTATAAGAAGAACAGATGAATCCTGTTATGGAAAAAAGTTTAATTTGAACTTCAATTTTATAGCGTGGAAAAAGAATTGTATTAGCTGGTACAAAACTAGACCGTAGTCTGCGAACGCGTGCAGTGTATAAGATGCTATTTCATTAAAATTCAATCCCAAAGAATATAAAGACCCAATTGGTCCATTTTGACAAAATCCCCTATCTCCCGAGAGACTATCTCCTCTACCTAAAATGAAACTTTTCGCAAACGACTACTGCACTACCTCCCGTACCGTATTCAAATTAACATATTCAGAAACATTCGGTTCCATACACTCGTCGCGACGTACTCACCGAGTATGAGACATTATACACACACAATACATAAAACGCAGACTCTATTGTGAAAAAACTCATTCGACCGTACACTAGCTTCGCGAAAATTCTCGTCGTCCCGTCGCACAATGAGCGAAAAATTCCACATCCGGAAAAATAAACTCGCGAGGGACCCGAAATTTTAACAAACCCTCCATCTCCTACACTCTGACCACGCGTCTACTTCGCGTACACAATCGAGCACGCACTCCAATTCAAATTTCATCTTGCAAAAACATCCCTCTCTTACAACAAAACCCCCACATACAGGCCTCCTCAACCCTTTCCTCCGGGGAGGACGATGTATAAAAGAACGTCCGGGAAATCACCCATCCGCGCAATACGCGTAATGGCAGCTGGCGAGGACGACGCGGCTATATAGCATCTAAATGCCGCGCGTACCGCAGGCACGTCCATTCCGGGGTGTGGGAGAAACCCCGCCGAGGATGAGCAACGCGCGTCGGCGGCGACATTCAATATCGCACTTACCGTGATTCGTCGCGCGCTCGCGGTAATCCGAGAGATACGGATCCCCCACGGTGAGACGGCGTTATCTCTTTTCCGAATGACCAGAGCGCTGGCGTACGTACGTTGTAATCAATATTCTTAATATCCGATACTTTGCGGTCGCGGATCTTCTTTCGCGGAGAGCGTGAGATGGGATGAGGGGGGATAATAGAGGTCGAGGGGAAGAAGAGAGGATATGTGTATGTGTTGTGGGGGTTATGAGGGGAATGGCTGGTTTTATCTGTCGTAATGGCGGTGTCGGTTATATTGAATGGGTGGATGGGAGGCGAGGATGAATGTGTTTTTGTTAATAAAATTAGGTTGTGGCTGGAGATCTATGGGAAAAAGAAGAATATATGTATTGGTGTATTTTTCTTGTGAAAAATTTTATTGATTAACTTTGGGTTCATATATAATGTAATTTAGTTTTGCAGTTATTGAAGCAAAGAGGCTTTATGAATTCATATTCATTAGATGAGGTCATTATGGATAAATATTTATGGCAATCTTTTTCTCAAAGAACCTATTACACTTCCAATTAAAACAAGGACACGAATAAAGCTACAAAAAACTCCAATCAAAGATTCCAGCCAACCTCATAACAAAGGCATAATTCATCGACCAATTACCTCTCAGCCACTAGTCCACGCAATAAACCCAACTATCCCCCTCTAAGAAACCCCATCTCGCGATCTCCTTAATTGCCGATCGATCGTCCAACACAACGCAGCAGGATGCCAACCTCTTCATCCTCCAAATCCCCCCACGATTCTTCATCCCCGTGCCAAGAAGAAACCACCACCATATCTTCCTATAACGCATACCACACACACTCATCCTTTCCCATCTCCACATAGGACAAATCGCCCGGCAAATAGCTAACGCTCGCACGACACTATCGGCGCGCGTATCTCGAGCATGTAAATGCGCCGGCGCACTGAATAAGTCGTTTAGCGGGCAATAGCTCGAGCACTCCTGTATGTGCGAGAGCGAGAGGACAGATTGACGCTACCAGCAGCACCGACGCTGCCGACGACAATGCCGATAATAACCGGGCCGTTGCATATATTCATGACGCCCCCCCGCCGAAACTGCACTACTACTCTGCGCACGCGACGGTGGAGGATCAACCCGCCCTGTATGCCTGTTTACGCGGCAGTCGTTCGCTCGCGAGGAGAGCCAATAAGGTTGTAGAGTTTCATGTGTGTATGTGAGGTCTAAGTGCGCACGCATAATCGCTAGCGAGGGCCTCGCGGCTTTCCTCTAATCAGACGCGATTCATGCAGGCTTCTGAGGATCTGCTGCTACTGCATGCTGTAGGCTTTTTGCATTCGTTACACATAGGCATACGATTCGAAAAGAGTTTTTCGGCTTTGGCAAATCGCGCACTGGAGGTTTTTCTCGGTGTGCAGGGGCTTTGCCAGTGGAGATTCATTTGCATATCTTTATCACTATAGCAGAGCTTCAAAGTGATGTTCAGTCGTAGAATCCGAGCTGCTTTCGGAGCGCATCAAACGAAATGCTCGGTATTTATTTACAAAGGCGGAGATGCGCGCCAAAGGTGAAAAGGGATATATATGCTTGTTTTATGAGTGGAAAGGAGGAAGGAAAGCTAGCTTAATTTTCAATGAAGATTGAGATTCGCTGAGCGTAACAGTGATTTGTGCTGTGTTGGACTATCTTATGCGCTGGAACAGTAGGTTTATTGAGATTGATACCGGCGACGCTCTGTAGTAGCGGTGAATTATGCAAGTAAAATGCCTGTGAATAAGAGAAACCGTGTTGCACGTTTGAAAAATGCACGCCGTGAATAATCAAAGGCCACTTTTTATTATGGTACACTATTTTTACTATATCCTAAAGGATACAAACAAATCTAGCCCTTATAAAGCATTAACGCCACAATTAATTATTTGAAACAACGCTGCTGCCGCTTCTTCGCCGCTTTAACAAACGCGGCCCGACTCCCCAAAACCAACCGCCAAAACACGCGTCGAGCTGCAGCAACCAAAACACAACAAAAATCAAATACCTAAGCGCGCACCTGCAGCCGCGACACAACGCGGCGTGCAACCGCATTCCGCGTTACACCTCACCGCCGCCGCCACCGCCACGATACTTTACGCGACGCTGAAAAGCTAATTACCTACGACGGGGGATTATCCGCGAGCGCATTGGCGCAGTGGCTTTGGCTTCACGCCTGCGGCACCGCGGAACACGCATACACCTGCGGGGACGTGCAAAAATAGAGAAGAGGAAAGGAAAGTTTCTCTGCGCGTAAAGGATTTCCATGCGGCGCTTTAAGCGCGTAATCTTCTTGCAAACCGAGTGTAATCGCGAGGCGACGACGGAAGGGGTGAGATAGAGTGTGGGGAAAGGGGTAGGGATGCGTGCAGGGATCGGGTTTCGCGGGAGATTTTTCTTCGGGGCAAGTTTACGTGCGTGAAAGGGTGAGTTATACTATGGGATTTGGCTGGGGATGGAGATGTTTTTGGGCTTCTGTTTGGTGGAAGGGTTCAGAAAGTTGAGGGATTGTGCGCTAATTATTTTGAATGCTCGTTCGTTTAGTGGTTTTTATGAGATCTGATACAACAATAACATATAAGATGATTGTTTTGTTCAAATCGTATGTTTAATTTTACAGATGAATTATTTATATACTTTCATGAATTAAAGATACCTTTGGAAAATCTAAAGTAACCCTTCAATTTGAATTTTAAATTTCCAAAATGTCAGCTAAATGAGGTCAACTACTCGTGCAGAGAAAGCTTTGAAAAACTAATTTAAGCGACTTTGACAGCACGGTAATAAAGCTTTTGATCGCGAAAAAGAAGCATAATGAACGATGTTAATATTATAATCTCGCAGCCAGAGCAAAGAGTTGGTCTAAATATCCTTTATACTCGGATTTAAATGTTTCCAAAGAATATTCCTGCCCCAAATTCTCGGAAAATTGTAATATATTTTACTATTGCAAATACATCTCTTTCGTAGCAGCAACAACAACAATCACTTTATTAATCACACAAATAATTCTATCATAATCCAACACAACGAGGCAATTTTTCCCGGGCACTTTCGAACAAACAAAGGCAACAAAGCCATCGCGGCCATTGCGGAATTAAGCTCAGCTTTCTCTCTCTTTCGCTCCAATATTCAGCGCTCTCGAACGCGATCATTCATTCCATTAACAATATTACTCATCATTCGCGAAGAGAGAGAGAGAGAGAGAGAGAGAGAGAGAGAGAGAGAGAACGCGTGCATGCGTACAGTAGTGTCGGCGATAAATCAATTAAGTCATTCAATTATCGTATTCATTAATTAACAAAAAACATGGTAAACACGAATCAATTCAGAGCGTTCTCCCGAAAACCAGTAGCACTATGTGCGTGCGTGTGTGTGTGTGTGCGTGTGCGTGTGTGTGTGTGTATGCAAGCGATATTATGCATAATGCACACAGCTCTCAAACTCAACGATTTGCAAATGGCTGGCGCGGCGCATTTTTATACGGTTCCTATTTTTCCGACGATTTTAAATACCAGCTTATTGAGCGTATATACTTTGCGAGTGATGAAACGTCGAGTGGATGGAACATTCGCCAGCGGTACGGAAGGAAGGAGGCGATGCGAGTGGAGGTATCGGCAGTGCCGAGCTCGCTGTCACGAGGTAATCTCATTACCGAGTTAACGTCGAACAATCTTATTAGGGGGCAACTACTTATGTTATGGCTGAATTATGTGCGAACGATATGTCGAATATAATGGCGGTCGTTAAAAATAACGAGCCTTCGTCGAAAGAGAGAGAGAGAGGAGAGTAAACAGCGAAAATATAATCTGTCTTTCTATAGGACTTGAAATTTATGTAGCTTCGAAGTCAGTGAACTTTGAGGGTTGATTGTTTGTAAGGATGAAGAACAGTTCAAGTGAGTAATAAGATGTGAATTTGCGGTTACCACAAAAATATAAAAATTAGTTTTGTTTACGTTTGAAAGATTCAAAATTGCTTTTAAACAAATAAGTATTTTCTTGTATATTTATAACGTCGCGTTGTTTGTAAATTATGTAATTATTATAACTGTTTGTACCATTTCGTACTTAGCAGCAGCTAAGTATTACGTTACAACTCGTATTACAACAGCAGCAATATGGATAAAAATATATGAAGGAAGCACAAGAGGATTAGGAAACGAGACATTTGCTCAAGAAGGCTGGAAAAAAATTTTTAAACTAGAACAGAAAAGAGAAAAATGCGCAAATTTATACTAAATAGATTTGGCCAGCCTAGACATGAAGTTAGCAGATGCGAGGAAATTACAGAAGGAGGATGAAGACGTAAAGATTCCAGGCAATTGTACTGCTGCCGCAGAATTGGTATCAAGAAAATTAGAGG
>UXGD01002941.1:0-22895 GCA_900474315.1 Torymus auratus | reverse complement strand
AAAAATATTTTCTCAATTTTTAAATATTGACAAAACCCTTATCGCCCCACTGCCCATATCGCCTCACCTTCCCCTACGTCTTTATCACTCTGACTCTGTCTCTATGCCTCTTTCTCTCTAATTATGTCTCTCCAACTATGTCTCCACGCCTCTTTTACGGAAGCTACTGTGGGGTGGCGAGGGGAGTTGAGGAGGGGGGGGGCATTGAGGGGCCTTTAAAAATATTAAAACTCATAGATAGAGACGGATTTCATCGGTATTTTGAGGGGCGGCTGAGAGCGGGGAGGGACTGATGGGTCAGAATTTTTGAAACAACTATATAATATATAGTAGGAAGTAGTAGGTAGTATAGGAAGATATATATATTCCAGTCAAGAACGAAACCCTATTTAGCATTTATCATACCGCATCTCCTAGAACAACGAAAAGACCTCCCGGAAGTCTCGAGCATTTCGACCCGCACACCCGGGAAATCGATAAGACGCAGCTAAGTACCTACTCGCCGGGTCGATATAGAACCAGTCGCTGCCGCGTCTGCGGATACATGCGCGCAGGTAGGTACCAACATTACGCGTCGTCGTCGTCGTCGCGCCTGTCGCAACTCGCAAGGCCGGATTAAAATGCCCCGGGACTGGATTAACCGGATATTACCGTAACTCCTTTCCTCGTGCCCAAAAATCTCTTTCTCCCTCTCTCCATTTCTCCGTACGCGCGCGCAGCTCTTGTTTATCCCGTTTATCTTTGCCCCTCTCGCGAGTTCCTGCCGGAGCTTCTGTTGGCCTGCAGTTTCGTATAGCATATAGGTTTGATTATGAAAATTTGGATCGGGAGGTGAATGTGGCTAAAGTGTGGGGGTTTCGTGGGTAGGAGGGGATACACTTGTATACATCGTTTTGTAAAATTAATATAAAGTGTTGGTTAATTCTTTTATTCCAAAGTGTTAAATGTAAAGACATATTGTAAACAATATTTGTTGATAAAGACTTAATTGAGGTAGAAATTTAATTTCTATATGTAAATGAAAAAAATATGCTGAATTGTCTGAAAATCGTTAAAACTAATTCCACAATCATAACACGAGAACGTTTTATTTATATATATATAAGTAGTTTAAAAATAATTCACAATCTCCATTTGATACATAATGTAACACTCATACTGTTAACACATTCGCTATTTTGTATTTAAAAAATATGCATATTATACGCTTTTAACTTTAAGTATCACACATGCAGGTTGTTTATCGGTGCGGATGCCTCGCATTGGCACTTTTCCCTCAGACGCCTTTTACTTTAACCCACGAAAATAAGACGTTCTCAAACTGGTAAATCGGCAATTTTATTTAAGCATATAATTGAGCTGTAAAAACTTCAAACGTTTTCTCGTCCCTTTTCATGGCCTTTCTTCGACACATTCTCACGATGCGTATATATGTAAGTTGCTCCGAATTGCCTGCTGCTCATTATCTAGATACCGCTGATATTCTGATATTATATTTATTATCTATTGCGAATAATTTACACCAACCTATTTTTTCGTCAATATTCGAGAAAAATTAAGTAAAATAATTGTTTATAATCAATCGTTAATCATGCATAATAATAGGAGTGATTCAAGCCTCGATTATAGAGCTTCAACCAATAACGTTTCAAGGCTTTAAATATATAGAGAGAAAATAGCAGAGTTCATATACACTCGAGTACTGCTCTCGGTAACTGATACATGTGGCCCACTTTACCGCGTGACCCGAAACATCAATTCAACTGTCCCTATATAATAATCATCAGTACAAATTTTATCAAAATAAAAAATTACCCCTCATCCTGTCACCACCACGAAAAGTTTGAACAATCCGTCAAAATGTCTTTCTTTTTTTATACAATATAGGTATAATGACCAAACACCAAATATACCCTCGGTCTCAGTTTCACTGAGCGGTATCACGGCGCACATATCGTCGAGGAGGAGGAGGAGGCAAGAACCGTGCGCGCATGAGCACATATATATACACGTGTACGCGGCTGTGTGTGTGCGGAGTATAACGGTCACGCCGCCGCCAGGAATTCGCATGAGAATTAGCGCGACTTACGTGTATGTGCTCGCTTCGTCAATGATGGAGAAGGATATACTTAGTACTCTTGAGAGAGGAAGATTTTTCTTTGTGATGCTGATTGTAAATAAATAAATGTGGACTGGAGTGCCGAGGTGGATGATGGGTGGTCCGAGAATTCGACGACGTGATATGACGGAGATGATGATCCAACGGGGTTAAGGGTTCGAGTGGAATTTGATTTTGAAATGATTGAGGTATCGAGATTTTGAATTTTGGTGGTAAAATTGGGACGTGATTTTTAGAATATCTTATTCCTGAAGCGAATCAATTTAATTATGCAGAGTTATGGAACTGATTTGTAAGAAAATAATGTGTAAGATACTGGCTATATGAGTGCTATCGAGAACAAAAACTTTTTTTCTTAATTATTTCTGCTCAATTACATGCAGTAATTATTTATTTCGTTAAAAAAAATTTTCTCTTTCAAGAATACAAATACGAGGATCATATCCCTCTCGCACTAGTATCGAAAATACTATTTAACATGTTTTTAATAAAACTTAAATATATTATGAAGCTCCTTCTAAGAGGAAGCAAAAATACTTGAATATGTTAGAACAAATTCGTAAATCCATATTACTTATATATACTCACAATTTCCATCTCGTCTTCTCCCTGCTCATTAATCACTATTAAAAAAGTGGAACAGCGGTGTACCCCCAAAATCAAAATCCTTAGCATCTATAGTGACTCTATAGCTTATCAGCATCTTGACCATCTCCAAGCTATATGGTGCCATACCGGCATACCGCTATGTGCAGTACACTGAAACCATGCGCACAAATCGCGTCAATAGATGCTCCTTTAACAATAAGCTTTTCTGTCGACTCGATGCAGTTTTTTGTTGCTGCATCATGGAGAGGCGTCATATTGGTCATCGTCCCGCGCATCCATGACAGCCCATCCGTAGATGAGCACTTCGATGATGTCGGGGTGGTCAAGACCGCCGAATAAGTACCAGACAATACGAATGTAGTAAGTCTGCCATATCTCACGAAGACTTAATGCCAGACTTTTTGCCGGATTTTCAGATAAGTTTAAAAATCATAACCTCAAGGGTTACGCTTGTCGATCTATGTACCTCTGTATATCTCCTTAGAACCATTATGTAGCATATATTCGATCTTCCAGTATTCACGGTGTTTTACTGTAGTAAAATGCTTCCTGCATGCAGAAAGCTAATGGGACGATGGTGGCGACTGATTCCCGGTTAGAAGTCAAAACTTTTTACTGTAGCTGCTCGGAGCTCAACTAAGTAATTGATGTACCTGCAAAAATAAGAAATAAAAATACACAAAGCATTTGTTCTAAAATTCGTCGGAAAATGTATATAAAACTATAATATTACAATATCATGATGAGTAAAAAAAGTAATGTAATTATTTTATGTAATAAAAAAGTAATATAATTATGTAATGAAATTATTTATTCAACGAAATGTTTATGTGCAAACGAAATCAGTCACAGATGTATAAAAAGACTATCGACTTGCCTCACGGTTATTATAGCAAGAGATTCAAGAATGTTATTTTTTTCTGCAATCATTGAGAATTACATCTCTTTTTTTCTACATTACTTTTTTTACTCATCGTGATATTGTAATATTATACTTTTATATATATATTTTAGAACAAATGCTTTGGGTATTTTTATTTTTTATTTTTGCAGGTACATCAGTTAGTTGAGCTCTGAGCAGCTACAGTAAAAAGTTTTGACTAAACGGAAATCACTCGCCACGACGTTGTCTCATTAGCTTCCTGCAGTAAAACACCGGGAATACTGGACGATCAAATTTGCTACATAATGGTTCTATAGGAGATATACAGAGGTATACAGAGATCGACAAGCGTCACCCTTAAGGTTATGATTTTTAAACTTATCTGAAAATCTGGCAGAAAGTCTGGCATTAAGTCTTGGCGAGATATGCCAGACTTACTGTCTGCCAGATGGAAGTTTGGTAGACAGTCCGGAATTTTGTCTGGCATTCGTATGCCAGCCCTAGTAACGGTCGGTAGAAAGTCTGGTATAAATTCTGATATTAAGGGTTTTGTGTGCCAGACTAAACGAAGGTTAGTACAGAGTCTGGTAAAAAGTCTACCATTAAGTCTGGCTCAAGTAATCTGGTAAAAAAGTGGCCGTAGCTAGACTTTGGCCAGACTTATAGAAGCCAGACTTGTGCCAGACCTTGGTGCATATATCCACGCGGGTGATAGTTTGCAAATGAGTGGTGGAAAAAATTCTTCTATAAACTAATTGAATATAATTCGGAAACGATTCAATAATATTTTTTATATTTTTTAAAAAAGGTATGGCCGTTTGCGTTCATATGAGTTATTTAATGCAAAAATTAAACTACTTATTTGAAGTCAATTTGTACACGTAAGTAAAGTCAATTAAAGGTCTTTGTTTATGTGTTGTGATGTCCTTGAGATGACTCCAAATCGAAAAAGTTTTTGTATAAATATACCTAGGATAAAAAGAGGACCTAGAAAAGGCCAATTTATAAAATAATATTGTTAGATAAAAAGGACCGTGCTCAAAAACCATTGACATAATTTGAATAATCATACAGTACTCGTGTTTATAAGAGCCACGGTGGCTCAGCGGTAACGCGTCGGACTCGTACCATAAAAAGGTCTTGGGTTCGATTCCCGCTCCCGTGAAAAAGCCGGCACCACTGAAACACGCATTTTTCATGTGCTTACTGTTACACTTGAAACCGTAGGTCCAGTAATTAGGGTGGTAGCGTCCTTCAGCTATCTATAGGCTTCGCTAACCAAAATAAATTCACTCCCTTGAAGTATAAACACGCGCATGCATTGTGGCACGCCGGAGTCGGCAAAGTTCCCGCAGCCATTAAAAGAAAAAGAAAGAAAGAACTTGTGTTTATTAGAACGACTTGCGTCGTTGCTAAGCATCGTAGCGCATTCTAAATTAACCTACGAGATATAATCGCCAACTTTAATATTTAATATTTTAAGATTTTGCCAGGCAACCTGTATTTTTCTTTGCATATTTTGAAAGCTTGAATACAAAACTATTAGAATCTCATTTTTCAAATTCGTGATAGATTTCTATGAATAAAAAAACCCTTTCACTTCCGATCTCCTTAAACCTTCGGGCCATATGAGACTATGTTACAGTTGCCGTTTTGAAAATAGATTTCTCCAATTTTTTCCTCTCAACTGATGAAAATTGAAAGGGCGGGTTAGGAAAAAAAGTGAGGAAGCATCATTAATATAATAGGGGATATATAAACTTTATATAGAAAGTTACACATTCTACATTTTAAAAACATCTCCTGATTTTTTTTAATGATGAAATCATAAGTTCTATTGCATAATTCATAAAACTTACTAACCAATATAAAATATGAAAGACCTTCGGAATTAATGTTATATACGCTAGAAATAGTACTTTTACAATTTTAATGAATCAGGTCATTAATTTATCGCTCAAGGGTCACTATTCAATTACTGAATTTACCGTTATTAAAATTCTTCTACAATCCATATAATATGTGTCTATTAAAAATTCTCTTACAAAACGTCATCTCAACAAATTGATAATAATATTCTTATATGCACATACGCACAATTATCAAACTAAATGTCGCTGACACGTTCGAGAGCAACCAAACAAAAAAATTCTCTTACATAAAACACTTTTGAGCAAGAGAGGAAGTTGCCGATTAATTTTTCTATACATAAGGTTCCCGCTGATTGACAATCGCGTCCTCTCGACCGATTTCAAAATGCGTGCAGCATGTAAATCACACATTTCTTCTCTTTCCCCGCAGCTCGGATAGAAAGCTGCGCCTGCACTTCGTTCGTATACTTATACAAAAACTCTCCTACGCGCAGTCGCGGTCTCCTTTGAATTAATATCTTGGGTGTTGACATAGTGTCGCGTGCATGCGCAATATTTTTTCAACGACGCATGTGTGTGTGCGTTGTAAAACACTTAACATTGTAACGGGCGCGACTCCTTTATGAAAGAAACTTATATACATCCGATTGGAGGGACAAATGATTGCTGTATTTATATACTTGTGGGATAATTCATTAACGTGACTTTAAATGGTATCACTGTAGAATTACAGGGGAATCTTCTAGTCACGGTTCTTAACGAACTGAGTTTTAAACATTTTTATGATTCTTGGAATAAGTATATACTTTGACAAGAATATATATAGTTATCTGGTAAGAATTTATCACACGAAAGCGGGTAATTTTATTTAAATTCGTTCACGTTAACCTAATCGTATGATGAAGAAAGTAAAGGCTGGAATATAATTATCTTAACGGTGTGTAACTTTCGATCGATAAAAATATTTTAGAAAATATTTAATATCTTATATACATCGAAAGTATCGAAAAACCAGCGAATCTCAACTCTCCACTGCAAATAAACAGTTCCAACTATTCCAAACCTCGAACTCGTCATAATCTCTTCAGATTAATCAACGTCATATTCCATCGCGAGCGTGATCTCCTTCAACTATACGTTTTTCTCATTCAAATGTATAATATCCTCTCTTTCTTGCGCGCGCGCGCGCGCACCTCACCCACTCGAGTCTCTTCGCGCGAGAGCCCACGCGCTTTTCGAAACCATATATACACACACTCGCAGGCGCGTGCTCGCCCACGTATAGGTACGCGTATAGTCCCCTTTTCGGGACGAAAATGGAGGAGAGCGTATAAGATATATACACGCGTGGGTGCTATACGGCTGAAGAGAGAGAAATTTTCCGCTGCTTCGAGACACCAGAGGTGTCGAGAGTTTTCTTCGCGGCGGTAGGTAGTTTCCCAAGTGTCGGCTTGATTTGTCGTCGCGTATAGTATACCTAGTCCCTATACGCAGGTATATTGTTCGAGGATTTGGTTTAGGAGGTGATGCACGTTGTGGAATGTCGGATGCCTCGCGTGCGACAAAAGCCTAACGGTGACGCGCGGGTGGGAAGGGATTTGTGGGGGATTCTTTATCGAGCAATGATAGGGAAATCTCTCGTTCGAAGCATATACATTTAAATGTACGCTATTAGTCATTGTTTAAGAGCCGCGACGTATATACATACCAAAAGAGAAAAACTTCTCAAGTTGAGCTTTTTCATCGAGATACATTCCTACTGGGTGAAAAAATAGTTCTGATTGTTCATAATTATTACTGCGTAATACGAAATTGTAAAAGTTGCAATATAAAATTTAATCAGTATATACTTAATATGGTAAAACAAACATTCGAAAAGACGAAAAGTGTGATATAATATACTTCTTGCCGCCGCGCAGTAAAATGGCTGATTGCGTACACTTAATGTATGAACAGATTAAAATAAATTATATATCGAACATTAATTATTTCCCGTGCGAAATTCCAGAAATAGACCATATAATATCAATCTATAATTCCCCTTAAAATATGCAAGGTATTCCGCGGCCTCTTGATGTATTCTAAATTCAAGAGCAGCGAAAAGGCATATAAAACAAAGATAAATTAACTATAGCGTACAATTATTTGCAGCGGCGCTGCACAGCCGACTGTAGATGCTGGAACTATCAATTATGCATTCCTCGCGCACGCCTGCATAATGCTCGCCGTCGTCGTCTCTTTATTCGCCGCAACGAAGACTTACGATCGCTCGACGACGACGTATAGGTACGTGTACCACGCGCACAATGGAAAATATATATATATATTTATTCGATCGCAATGTCTCTCAAACTACATTTATATAGCGACATTATATATGTATAATTATATCCATATCACCTATCGTGCCGCCCATAGTCATCGGCATCGAAATCTCGCCAATGTAAACAATGCCGGCGAAGCAGAAGCGAGCTGGCGAGCAACTCGGCCGCAGACATTAAACGTTATTATTGCATAACGGAGGAGGTGGAGGCGGCAGCTGTGGCAATCCGTTCTATTGTTGTTGTCGTTGTGCGGTGGTTATATAGAAAGAGAGGCGCAGCTCAGCTGATGCGCCCGCGGTGACACTTTCGCGGTTGCGGCCGGGAAATGGGTGGGGTAGAAAGGAAGAGTGAAGGAGAGAAGCTGGTTGCGGAAGATTGAATTGTTTGCTGATTAAGTATTGGAGTGTTTAAGGAAAAGGTACTTGTTGTTGCGGTATATATAGGGCAAAATAAATTTTACGTGTAGTGTATGTATGTATACTTTGTAAGAGAATTACGAAAATTTCTTTGATCGTGATTCTATGAAAAACGTGAAAGCCCTATAATAGGATCTGTGGAAACAATATCCACCATCGTATAGTCATTATCGTTGATTGAATTTCAGGTTCATTGACGCATTTTGTCGACAGCACTTATAAGAACAATTATATAGATTGACGCACAAATATATTTGTCTAGCGGCCGACATTGCAATGTTACGTTATCGCAGCACAAAACACACCAAGCATTGTATTTGCATGTAGTATAGTATGCGTCTGGGCTCTCTTATATACATACTTCAACCCGATGCCAGATAATGTACTTGTCGTTGTAATTGTTACATATTCGGAGCGTGCGAATTCACTTGCATGCTATTACGTTATGGTGCGATTAACACAATGCTCATTATTCAGTCTCGGCGTTCTTGCCAAATGACATTTTAATAGTCGCAGGGTTTGCGAGCCTATAGTAGTTTCTTAAATATATTGTTTCAGAACTTTTTTTTTTGTTATGCTTTGTTGGACGTGCACGTTACAATACTTGTGTAAAAAAGCACCTGATGGTATAGGATTACACGCGAAGTATGCGGTGATGAAGTATTTTAAAAAGATTACAATAGTATAAGTTAACCGCACTCTTATGTGGTTCTTTTATATTACGTAAATTTCAAGGTTACATTGTTAATTGAAAACTTTTTCCTTGTGCATATATTGATATTAATCAAATATAGAAAGAGTTATGTATCATATGTTGTTATAAAATAAAGTGTATATAGATGATGCACATTTATCTGAAGAAAGAGGAATAGAGCGAGGTTTAAATAGTTCACACTTGCAATGCTATTATCCTGATTTCGAACTGTTAACAATATACATGTTTTTATTCAACAATAATATTTGAATCATAGTGTTTCACATTCATACTTTGTCGAAGAAAAATTAATAAAATAAAAACGATATTTTGCAACAAACTATATCCGTAACTATTTTAGTTGTAAACATGACACATAAGCTTGTATTTTTTTAAATATACAAGAAACGTCAAGATGATGCATGCATCTGTTCTTATACCACTAACAGTTCCTGATAGCTGACGGCAGAAAAAGTGCGGGGAATCCCCGATAGGAATTTCGAGCAGGGACCGCCACGCATGCGCCCCGCTTGCATATTCGCTGCATCGACGAGTAGGTATATAGAACGGAAATTAGCATTTCGAGGCAAACGATCGGCATGAAAATCTCGACACGAAAGTGTTATGTATATTTTACAACGCCGCAGCCTATACTACGAAACAATTTACAAGCTATATATGGGCGTCGGCCCTTTTTCTGCACGTATACAATGGCTTCCGTAAGAATTGAGATTAATCGCGATAAAGAAGTCAATTATCTTTTTGTCTACAACGCACGCTGAGATTTTAAATGGGGGAACGTTTCAATTGTGAATTCGCATTCGATTGCTTCGTCCTCAAAACTTTTTCTTGCAATTTTAATATAAAAGAAAGATTTCGAATTTTACAGGACATAATATATAAATACAGTTATTAGAATTAATTATTTAAAAGTAATAACGCTTTTACTTGTTAAATAAATCGAAAGCACATTTTAATTCAATCTTCATTAATCATTTCTGCACCCATAATCAAAACTTTACAAAAATAATCTATAGCCTACGCGCACTCGCCAGCGTTTTCCCTACGCCAATGTATAACCATCAATTTCCGCAGTTTTCGATTAGAAAAAAAAAACGACAAATTCAATTTCATCGGCAATCCAGAGATGATTTATCGCTATACGGCCCGCGGATTGTGAATTATACTAGCCCGCGCTGGACCCCCCCGCACCATTGTTTTCCCATTTACCGCGGGATTTTTCTCCCCTCGCACGAGATAGAAAACATCGCAGCCGCGCCGCACCGTCGATTTCGCGCTGCAGCTTTACCGCACCGCGCGCGAACCTATCATCATTTCGGCCGCGATCGACTTTTCGATCGGCGCGATATTTGCATCCCTGCGCGCAGCGCAATCTCTCTCTCGACTCGAGCTGTATCATTTGCCTGGCACACAGTCCTATCTTTTTTTTATTTTTCGTTAATTATTTTATGTTTGCCTTTCGACGCGGGTATAGGTTAGTCGAGTTTCTAGCACTGCGGTTGCAAAATTTATTCGCTCGTTATAAATCATATGCTCCTTCCTCGGTGCGGAATAAATTATTCCGACGGCTTTCACAAGTTCCTTGTTAATCGTATAACCGAATTACAGTGGTTTTCCGCGTGGTGTATAATTATTTTGCGTGCGGAGTTAAAGAAGTTGTTGATTTAATTTATCAGCTTTTGAATCCTCTTTTTTCGTATAATTGTTTATGCGAATTGTAGTTTTTAAATGTTTGTTGGGTGTAACACCGCTAAAGCTATGTTAGTCGAGTTCCATCGGTTTTTGTGCGGATTCTATATCTATCTTTCTATCTATTTATTTATCATAAATGAGTTGTAATAATTCGTTCAAACACTGTATAATGAATAACCTTATAAAACGATTCTATATTGTATAAGTAATGTAATTATGCGAATACTGATAGATATATAGTTATTGTACCGTCATAATTAAATAATATTATATATACACTTCTTATGATATTTAATAAACTATTATATATTATATTCACTCCAATAAATATCGAATTAAAATCTAAAATTACAGTAATTCCACCTTGTTAATTTATTTTACAATTCATGCAAGTCACAGTAAAAAAAATCTATATTAAAATTAATGTACATGTGACGGAATCACAATTTCAAGCTGGTATGTACATTAATTTTTTAAATGAACTTTCGTGTACGCTTACATTACTTTTGAGTCATAATTGCACGAATTTTAATATCTATGCATTAAATTTAATGCAAAAACAATGCTTTTGTACATTGATGTACTATTTTCTTACAAGTACATTAAATTTAATGTACCTGCCAGAAATTGTGCTTCCGTTACATGTATGTACATTAATTTTAAAGACATTTTTTACAGTGTACAATAAACATTATAAGATAACCCACACGATCTTAAACTTTTTTTCAAACTCGAAGTGTTTGTTTTCCCTAAAGATCTCAATTCGATTCCCACTCGAATCTCGTTCTCCCCAATTTCGTCGACTATATTACTCTCCTGCAAAAAAAAGGAACACTTTACGCGCGTCCATTTCCCATGGCAACAATCCCATTCAACCGCCGCAGTCCACACCCACACGCGAATAACGAGGAGAAGGAAGAAAAAGAAAAATTCCCGGAACGAAATTCGCCGCGGTCTCATTAACGCATATATACACACACGCACACGAGCTGCTGCTACCGCGGGGTGGCTACTTATATAAATGCCGATGCGGATAGGAAAAAGGAAAGCAGAACAAACGACGATTATAGTAGTCGAACGGAGAGGGGCACACAGGCGCACAAGCTGCGCGTGTATAATATAATGTATGCAACAGATCGAGTTTGATTTTCTCTGGACGAGATACTTATAGTTGGAGTGAAATCGAGTGGGTATATATCGCAATTTTTCGCGGCACTGGAGTGCGTGTGATTTTGTTTTTACGGGTGGTAAGTATAATAAATGCGGTTTCGTGATTACGAGGAGTGTAAATATTTGAGTTTATTGGTGAAGTATAGGTAAAGAAGTGACGCGAGAGATGTCGTGGGTTTATGGCCAAAAATTTGAGTAGGGCTTAAATTATGTTTGACGCGTGTATTAGACAACAGATCGTGCAGACAGAGATGTTTTACATATTGTATTACATATTTTTATTGTCAAATCTAAAATAACGTTATATATTTCGTTTGAAAATAATCATAAATGTCTTAAAGAGCCTAAGTTATACTATTCATCGTAAACTCGCCAAAAATGTATATAACAATTAAAAAAAAAAAAATCCAGTCATCTTTCAGTACAAAAATTTTTATTTTCACAAAAAATCTAAAACATCCCATTTTACTAACTTCCAGCCACCGATTTATTCCTCGCAAGCCCATCGAGTATTCAAATCTCGCGAACGAAAATACGCATCTACATGAGTAGTACAGGCCGCGAACCGACTCCTTGCCTTATTCAGCGGCCGTTTACGGCCCGAGATAACAAAACCTCTCGCTCGTTCATTAATTCGCTCCCAAAAGAAAAAGAAGAACTCGAATGAACCGGATAAACAAAACCTCGCTGCGTATAAGTATACGACCCACGCGCGCTCGCGCGCTCAATAGACCAAATTCGAAAGCTCGCCTTCCATGGAACAGGAGATTGATTTGATTTGTGATACGATATTATTTGGCCGGCTCTGTGTGTGCGCTTTGGAGGCAGTGGGATGTGGTTTAAAATTCTCATGGTTATTCGGTTGTAAATTGCGAAAATGACGACGGGAGAATGGGGATTGAATATTATAGTTTTGTAATTAGTGGTGTTAGGGAGAATGAGAGTTTATGGGTACATTATATTCTGATTTAATGGGGGGGACCGAGGATATTTAGGGGACGGAAATGGAAGATATATTAACAGTAAATTAGAGGGTCTTTAATGTCGACGACAAAATGTGTGGAAAAATTATGAAAATTGTTCTGCGCGTGTGCGTATGTCGGGAAATGATTTTTAAGAATTTTAAAACCGTAAATAATAAGAGTGAAGTGAAGAAAGTCATGCTGTATTTTTAGTTTTTTTCAATTGAAAGGGTTACTGTGGCTTTTATGTTGAAGTGAATCATGCGAACAATGTCGTGAGTCGTCACCTAAAACGGTCAATACACAAGAACGGGTTGGAAATCAGGCGATGACATAGGGTATCCCGCATGTTTGCCCGAAAAATTAGTGGAACCGTGCAACATTTAAAATAGGATTATATAGACGGATTAGATTTTCGTTTTAGTGGTTTCTAAAAACTTTTGTCGACAATATTTCAATATTCTATATAGATGAAATTTTCCGTGTTGAAAAAATTCGTATTATAGTAATACTTACCTATATATTGATAAGGACAACGCATGGTTTGCAATATCGACAATATTTTGCCCACGCAGAGAAAAATTTTAGAAAAAAATGACTATTTTTGATAGTTAAACGTGGGACAAACTTACATTCTCATGAGAATTTCTATAATTTGTAGTAAAAATGGCTATTTATACATATATTGTAAAAATTACAAAATAATAGAAATTTTTAGTATAAATTGTAGTATAATTTAGAACAAATATGAGTAGGTACGCCCCACGTGTACAAAATTTCTCCGCGCATTCTAATTATGTGCATTATTTTGCTCCGGTCCTGTGGCATGTATTACGCATATGAGGCCCATAACTAACTATTTTAACGAATGATTTAACAAATTTGGACGTAACGCTCTGTGGTACAAAATAACGCCGTGTTTGAATTTAAAATTTTTAACTTTTTAAAAACTTTGTACTTTGCATGTGTAGCTTAAAAAAAAGTTACTAAAATATTCGTAATTATGTTACTAGATCAATATAGAAAATTAATTCAACTTTGAATACGACGAATTTACAATTGAACTTCGTCTACCAAAAAAGAACCATGTCTATTTTCAATGAAATTCATAATCATGGAACATACTTCACATTCTTAATCAAAATAAACTTGCTTCATTTCAGTACACGAAGCTATAATTTATAAATACTACAAGTATACATTATAATCGTTGTTTTTGTAAATATAGCAATAAAAAAAGATTGCACAATTCAATAATAATTCAGTTCTGTCAGCAAAATCCCTGACCGCATCCCCGTTAAAACTTTCCCTCAACACTCTCACAAATCAACAAACAACAACAACAACAACTACATCAACGGTAACATTATACACCTCCTTCGATCGTCAACCTGCAGCTGAACACACGGACACATCCTCTCTCTCTCTCTCTTTCTCTCCGTCGCCGCGCGCCGGTGGGTGGGTGTATAAGCGCACGCGCGTGCGCTTATCCGCTAGAGAGCTCGAGAGCCGGCCGTATATGGGCAGTGGGCGTCGAGTATAGCTCGCTCGCTCGCGCCTCCGCGCCCGCGGATACTTATACGCGCCGAGATATCTGCGCGCAGCTGCTGCTGCTGCTGCGATGCTAGTTTTTCTTCGGAAAGTGGAAAGGGTATTAGTGTTATATTGGCGTAGAGAACTGGTTGAGTGTGGAATGCGTTGTTGTGTGGTTGATAGAGGGTGAATGGTATCTATATAGGGATGCTAGTTCTTTCAATAATGAAATGAGGTTTGAGAAAGAGTTTAGAAAAGTATAGGAATTGTGTTTATTGCATGGTAATTAAAATTGGTTGGACGTTTAATAAGTGCATGTTGCATTATTCGGTTGGTGAAATAAGAATTATACTCATTCCGGTTTATAAAAATATTAGTTAAATTGGTTTCAATCGAAAAGCTTTATCTGCAAAAGTTGAAAGTTTTTCAGGAACCTGCTGGGAGATGGAAATAAGAATAAAAATTTAGATTTGATTTAAATAATTTATAATACGTACTTAAATATTTGATTACATTTTAGTGATAGACGTACATAAGCAACGTGAAAATAAATGCACAATCAATTATCTTCATAATGACTGTCAAAGACGACAAGCATTGTCCCTGTACATAATAAATTATTTGCTAGTAAATTTTATAGCCTGAAACTTCCTACGCAACGCTGTTACATTATATTAATAGTAGCGATCTGTTTCGGAACTTTATCACGAGCATCGTCATTCTGTGGAAAAATACTTTTATTGGCTACAAATAATGTTTATTAATACGCATATAGCCGTATTTTATACCAACAAATGACACATATATATTTTTTTTAATACATTTTATTGAAAATTAAATATTACCATACAAATACAATTCGTATAATTAAATTATTGCGTCAATAAACTTTACTTTAATCGATAAAATGCCATACCTTTGCAAAACACAATTACATCACGTTCAAATGAAGTCGAAAATTCACGCCGACCCAAACAAGCGCTGCACTGCAGTATACATTCCGTGTATACCGGTGCTCGGTCGGTAAACCGGCTCCCCTGTACCGATACTTGCTCCGAAAAAGAAATCTCCCCCATTGCCCTACTCTTATCGCCACCTCGCAGTCACACGCCTCCTCTCTTAAAAATCCCCCAACATAAAATCCACCTCCTATCGATGTCTATTTCACGTTGCGCGTAATCTGGCGATCGGCATCGTTGAATTAACTCTCCTCTGTGAGCTTCCTTTACCTTACAACACACGCATGTACACCGCTACCATCGGTGATAACGCAAAAAGAGATAGGATACTTACTCACACGCATATTATACCAACCCACACTCGCGCGAACAGTCGCAACAAGTCAAGAGAATCCAACAAGGCGCCTGTGCGCATGCGTCCTCGATCGCTCCGACATACATACATGATACACACTTATACACGCGGCACGCCTAACCTCTATCTCTCTCTCTCTTTCTCCTCGCTGTCCGCCCCCACTCCACGGCGTCGTCGCCGAGTCGAGAGAGATCGGGGCGTTTTTCCCGAGCGCGGACACGCGGCGCAGTTGAGCCGAGGCTTTCGTGCCGTGTACAACGAGAGTCATAAGCGAGCGCCGCTGAGAAAGAGAGAGAGAGAGAGCAGAGTGTGTGTGCCGATAGAGAGGAGAAAGAAAGAGAGAGAGTCAGAGTGCCGTTGTCCGGGCCGAGCGCGCGTCACAGCACGCATCCAGAGAGAGAGAGGAGAGTACTCGTACCTTTTTCTCCTTGCCTTCGTCGTCTTCGTCACGCGCAGCCGCCGTCGTCTTCTATCCAATCATCTTGTGGCATATATAAAGATATATATACTTACGAACATACGGCCAGGAACGTACAGTTCGTGAGAAGAAATCGGCAGGCGCGTACACTACCCATCGTATTTTACGTGCATGTGTGGCGGATCCTAACCTCTCTGTCTCGCGCAGGTATACCTCCTCTCGCACTCTTCCGACGAAAAAACCGACGATTTTCATTCCTCGTGTGCGCAGCAGCAAAGTGACCCGGCGCTGCAAGCAGCATCCCACATGAGGAGCGATCAGCGAGGTTAGAGAATAATATATAACCATCATCGTAAGAAGCAGCATATATATAGCGAAAGGAATCCGGCGCTCGCGCGGGAGTGTGTTTATTCGGCGAGATAATATATCGGTATTAGCGGCGCAGAGAGGATTATATACCCAGCAGCAACCGCAGCCGCCGCGATGTGTGACAACACGAACTCGACGACGCAGAGCATAGCGGACTACCTGTCGCAGCTGCTCAAGGACAGGAAGCAGCTAGCGGCCTTCCCCAACGTCTTCATCCACGTCGAGCGTCTCCTCGACGAAGGTGAGAGAGATATAAATCATCATCGTCATCGTCGTATAGAGCAGTGATCTTACCGTTCCTCTCTTCTTCTTCTTCTTCTGCCTGCATGCCTGGTGCATGTCTGCCTTCCTTCCTATCCTATCTCTCTTTCTCTCTCTCTCTCTCTCTGTATCTCTTTCGCTTCAGTGCTGTACTATACATGTACATATTGTGTGCGTGTCTGTGCGAATATATACATATATATACATACCTATATGACATCAGCGCGCAGAGTGTGTTTTAGTGTTCGTACGGAATATAATCGGCGATAAACGCGCGCGATTTTGACAGGCGCGGAGAGAGGAGAGAGTATAGTACCTATATATGAGTGTAGAAAGAGAATTTCGCGCGTCTGCGTGTATTATTCGGAGATTAATCGGCTGCGCGAGGGCGCGGGGAGATGCTGTTTGTTTCCCGATAAGAGTTTATTTTCGATTTTAATGGCGCGAGGAGTGTGATGCGCGCGGGCGGGCTGAAATCGCGCTGATGGCAACGGCGGCGGTCGGCAGCACAGCTGTGTGTGGTGTGCTTTAATTGGTGCCAATTGTCGGACGTTTGCAAAAACACGGAGCGCTCGCTTGCCAGTGTAATTTTTACATGTTTGTTCTTTTACGTTTTGTTTTTAAGCGGATGGCTGTTAATTTGCTTTTTTCCTGTTTCTTTCGCGTGTTATACGATCGACAAGTAGGTATATTCGGAGTACAAAGTGCTAAGATCGAAGTGGATACAACAAAAAATAAGAAAGGCTCGTTCGCGCCGGTCGTTGTTTACCGTCGAATTTAAACATGACGGCGGAGAGATGCACGCGCGCGATAAATTATCAGCGATTAAATGAAAATCTTCGTGCCGCACCGGCTCTGTTATGTATATATGTCTCTCCCGCCTATCTCTTTCTCTCTGCGCGCGCTTGCATTAGAACCGATCGACAGCATTCCTATGCAGCTATAGCCACGTTCACCTTCATTAAATTCCCGCTAGTTTTTCGCCGATCGTAAAAGTATATAGGTAGAGGTACGCTGGCACTCTGAATTCCTCAGCGAGGCAAAAGTACCTTACTCGTCGCGTTTTTTTACTGTTTCGTGGAAACCGTAGGAAACAAAGTTAGCTGTAGCTAGGTATACCTATCACGCCAAGTTCAAAACGATTGCAGAGGCGACGACTAAGTACAGCGTGTTTTTTTTTTCGTTATACTCGCGTGCGGGGACATACTAGGTGCGCATGGGAATTCGCAGAATCCAAGTCTAAGAAGTGCGTAAGTAATTACAGGTACCTACCTATAACGCGGTACGATTGCGAAAGAAAGCGGGTTTGCGTCGCAGGTGTGTGTGTGTGTTTTTGGAGCGATTAGGTTGTTAGGTGTTGCGAGGTATGTGCAAACGAGGGCTTTGGAGTTTATTGGATTTTGTACTGATATTAGGGGGTATATTAGATTTGTTTTAGTTGTAAAAGAAGAAAATTAATTTATTGTGAGATGAAGTGATTTCAAACATTTTATAATGAAAGAATTATTTAAAAATCTAGCTAAAATCCGTGCTAAAACATCACGTTTTATACAAAAAAACAACTGCAACAGAAGCAATTACTTTTTATACAAAATCGAAACAGCTTCTGAGCTCCAAACTAAGCAAAACAATCCTCTATACGTACCCGTACTCGAGATCGCATTACAATAACAACGTATCCACTCCTTTTTCCACTTCCAACTATAATATTTCACTCGCCAGCACCGACCAATTGCAACCTTCCAAATCGAGCCAATAAAATCGTCGACCCTTAACATTAACGACCGCACTTACACCCATCATATAGCCACCGTCAACAAACAACAATCCCCTCTTAACAAAAAAAACTTTCGAATCCAGCTCACCTCGCATTAATTATTTATTATACAAGTACGCGTGCGCTCTTAAAAAAAAGAAGAAGAAAAAAAACCGTCCGCGCGCGCTTCGTTGAGCAATTTTCGAAGAAAACGCACCACCACTGCGTATAAAGGCGAACTTTTAATCGTCGCGCACCTCGCGCGCCGTAATAGGCTCGCTCTACTAGCTGCAGCAGCCGTTACGTCAGAGGCGTGTATATAGAGTCTGCTTCAACCGCTCTAAAATGGCTCTAGTACTGCGCTCGGCTTTTAATTCCGAGATTTACTTTTTACGCGCAAACCACGGCTCGACGAATTTATGCGGACGCTACGCGAGAGAGAGAGAAAGGTTAGATTTAGTGGGTCCAAGAGGGTATATAGAGAAGAGAGAGAGAGGAGCGCGTGAGACGATTTATCGCGCGAACTAAAATTATTAATGGGTTGTGCCTAGTGGTTGCGTAATATGGCGAGATAGTGTGTGTAGTTTCCGAGAGTTATGTGGGCTATTGGGATGCTATGATAAGTTGGGTGCAATGGGGGTAGTGAGGATTTAGAATAAATAGAACTGTGTGAAATTTGTTTATATTGGTTCGACCATGATTTTTAATGCTATATAATGAACATTTTATATAGGATAAAAAAGTAGGCTTTTCATTGGAGATTGTAAATCTGTTTGTTTTGGTCACGAGCGTGGTTTAGAAAGGAAAACCTCGTTGCCCGTACGATCCTAAAAGTGACAAATGACTCACCTGTGCAACACGCAACGATTATATATATACGAATTGAAAATAATGTCATACGTCCTTCGGGGGAAAAAAAATGTCCTGAAATATTTTATAATAAATTTTGATAAATTAATTGAATTATACGACTGCGCGACAACTTTATTTGACAGCTCACAAGAGTCTCGTTCGCTGCAAATAAATCTTTCGATATCATCTCACTGTATACTTAGACGATCGTATGTATGAAGCAATATTCGGCAATGAATGAAATTATCATCACTCGCCGGGTAAAAATGCTCTTACAACAACCCTATATGTCACCGTGCAGCGTCAAAAT
The DNA here is from genome assembly GCA_900474315.1 of Torymus auratus. Classification (NCBI taxonomy): domain Eukaryota; kingdom Metazoa; phylum Arthropoda; class Insecta; order Hymenoptera; family Torymidae; genus Torymus; species Torymus auratus. The sequence continues at coordinate 3,321 of UXGD01002941.1, read as the reverse complement.
AACAACACAACGGTTCTCCGCCACGCCGCGACCTTTAAGTATATACTTGTAAATACATTTCAGCCGCGAAGAAGCAAACCCCCATAGAATTCATTGAAATACCCCCTTTTCACACACACTCACACAATATTATATATAATACCTTCGGTTTCGAAACTCGCGTTCGACCAAGATATCGCTGCAGCAAACCCGTTCCTTCGACTCTCTTGGAAAGCGCGAGGAGAAAGCTCTCGCCGCGCGCACTTGTCGCCATACAACTTTTCGAGTGCGCTGCACTTATAGGCATTATATATACTTACGTCCCTTCCTTTCTCTCTCTCTCTTTCTCCTCTTCTTCGTTTTTTGCGCGACTTTCGCGTCGGAGGCTAATTTTCCGCGACGAGCTGGTGGTGGGCGGTATACATAAGACGCGCGCGAGCGAGCGTAAATTAGCGCGAGAGGTGACGACGAGGTGATTGTCGTTTTGTGAATGGGAGCTGTGAATGAGGTGCTGCACGCGGAAAGAGCAAAAAGCCGCCGACGACGAGGTTTTTAATTTGCCTGGTAATGAGCGGCCGGTATATAGGTGGAGTGTGAAAATAAGGCGATGCTTTTTTCCAATATAGTTGCGCGGTTTCAGTGTGTGTAAAGTCGTTGTTTTATAAGTAAAATATGTGTGTGTATGTTTTTACGTATATATATATGTAACTGAAATAATTTCTCATATCATCGCACTGTATTTTATGCTCATGACAAAGTTATATACTATTGCCGCTAAACTGATAAAAAGTATCTACGAAACAGCTTCACTCGCAAACTTATCCCTCGCTACCATAAACAATAACTCCTCCGCATCCATGTCTCGTGATTCTCCCTCCGATAACCCAATGCGAATTAGTGTTAATCATTGTACCCCGAGTTGTACAGTACCACAGTACACATACACACACCCGCAACGAACTTAAGAAAAAAGAAAACGCCGCTATATTTATAACGCGCGTAGCCGTGGATCGACATCCGAGCGAGCGCGCGGCTATCGAATTACACGCGCATGCTGAGCGCGCGCTATAAGCTCGTTCTCGGGGATCGGAGGCACGTGCGCCGCCATGGATAATACAGCCGCTCTGTGTTTTTTAAAAAATCCGCTTTTCCTTTTTACAAGAGAGTGAGAGCGAGTCGAGGTGTTGTGAGTTAGAGGTGTATATAATGAAGCTTCGATGCGGACGACGTGTGTGTTTTGGTATAGGCGCACGTGATGTTGGTCGATGTTGAAGCGAGTTGGAAGTTTAGGCGGGAGATTTGATAACGGGAAGTCCGATGCTTTTAGTGGTTGTAGAATTAAACGTTTTCTTGAATTTTATAATCGTATAATATATGTATATATATCATTATGTTTTTTTAATTAGTTGTCTGTACTTGAGTGTCAAAAATATAAGCTTTATCATAAAATTTGATATTTTTCAAGTGTAGGAGCTTCTAATCTTGATCAAACGTTTACTAATCTTAACAGGAGATTAAGTAATTATAAATTATCAAATCGACGATTGAATCAAAAAGTGCAGGTTAATGAACGCAGTTTAAAGGTTGAAGTGTTATTAATTATGATCAACGAAAATATCAATGATATGGGTATACTTTAAAATACAATATTTAGAAAGCTTATATATGCCAGTGACAACTACACACTAACAAGATTGTAAAAAATACATGGCAGCTAATACATAAGCTCTCCCGACAAAAAAGTAATAAATTCAATTGCAAATCCATTTATCTTGCCCCCCTCACGTCATGGCCTGTAATTATTCAAAACTTCGATAAATAATTGATGTACAGGCTTCTGCATTAAACGACTCTATACAAAACAGTGTCAAACGTATACTTATTTTATTTTTTTTTTTGTTTTCACGGAAGTAATCAATTCTCTCTAAGCGACTTAATGGCACATATATGATTGCAGCATATCGAGCAAGCCGACCATACCTTTTGCGAACACCTTTTTATTAAAGTGAATCTTAATTACTTAATCTTCTAAAAACTTGGAAAAGTTACTGCTTCCCCTTACAAATGTATGCTGCTCAAACATTTTTCACTGCACTTTTTCCACCACCTCGTAACTTTACCAAAACCCCAATTATTCCACTCTCTCGCATCATGATAGCCCACGAAAATAACACCCCCATCTCTCTCCTCAATGAGAGATTCTCTCGCGCAAAAATACGCGTATATAACTACCTCTCCACCTCCCTCTATATTCCACCGGTCTATTTCGACGGCGCGCTGACCCAGTAGCGCGAATAGAACACCACCGCGCCGCCGACGTTGCTGCAGGTGCGCAAGCAAGCAAGCAAGTATCGGCCTTTCGAAACATCACGCACGACGACGTATATCCGCCCGCGAAAACGCGGCCGCCGCCGCCGCCGCGGATCTCTTGCCAGCCGGGTCAACGCGCGCGACGAACGAGCTTCGGTTTCACTGTACCTTGTATATATTATATTGATTGTCATTGTGCGCGTACTAGATGTAACGTTTCCGCCTGAGATCGATGCTTTAAGAGAGTTTTCGTTTTTGATGGTGCTGGTTCATGGTTGTTTGGTTATGTAAAAATATGCACGGTTGGTGTGTAACTCTCGATGTTTGATATATATTAAGGTTGCGCATTATATACTTTTACGAGAAAATTTTGGAAATTTATTGGTACTAAGCGCGACCTCGCCTTACAGAAACTGTCGTCGGTGTAATTCATTAAACGTGCTTTATATGCGGATACATCCATGGAATACACACAAAAATCTTAAAACGCCTCTCTTGATCGAAAAAAAAACGTCGTGTATACCCACCGCTTGTAAAATCAAATTAATATAAACGATGAATAAGAAAAATTGCTAAAAAAAACACTTAGCCAGATCGTTCTTTATTATGCATGGGGTAAATATTTTTCCATACCGCGTGATAATATCATTATTACGTTACGAACATACGCATGGGTGCATATATAAGAACGTCTTTCACTTTGCAAAGCATAATTGATACAAAAAACGTACATAATATATACACTCCACAATCGTCTACATATATGCAAATCTCATCAAAGTTGCAACAGAACCCGAAATCACGATTTGAAAAATTTTTTTCGAGCACACCTTTGGCGCCCGGTTTTTCTTGTTTATTATAATATATAAAATGAAAATCCGCAGTTGAGCATTGTCCATCAAGTTTAAGAAAATGGCAAAAAATGCTCTAAAGTTTCCAAAAAGAAATTAAAATTATAGAAAACAAGCTTTAATTCCTTTTTTTTTTTAATTAAAAAATGTTGATTCCTTCAAAAGTTACAAGGTTTCAAGT
>UXGD01002940.1:0-22907 GCA_900474315.1 Torymus auratus | reverse complement strand
GTTTTTGTATTAAACCTGGTGTATTTGTACATTAAATTACGTTCAGTTACATTATTCTTAAAATTCAGTAAATTTTTTACTTACAAGTTTCTTAAATTTAAGAAAATTTTGATTTATTAATATATAAAATTTTAGTTACATACGTATAACTGTCATTTAGATTATATGTAAATTTCAATTGTATTATATTAAACTTAATATATTTCTTTATGAAATTATTTAGTTACGTTGTTTTTAAATTTCACTTATATTCTTAATCTTCATTTTGATTATTTTTAAATTCCTTTTGCATACGTAACTTAAATGTTTATTATAATTGTACTAAAAACTGGTATATACTTTTATATTAATTCGTTTTCAATTTCCATTCAAAACCCTTAAACTTCTATTATATTTGAAATTTCAATATTTTTGTATTAAACTTAATGTTTAAATTACATTCAGTAATATTTAGTAACTTAGAAGTTTCTTAAATTTAAAGACATTTTTAATAATAAATCATTTAAAAAGGTCCGAAACCGGGGGGAGGGGGCGAGGTCCTCGCAAAAAAGGAGCTACAAAGATGTGCGACAGTGAACAAGTGAGTTACTTCAAAAACTTGCTATTTTACGTCTGCGTGCCTTGCTCTTCTAAGTGGACCTCTAATTTTTTAAATAATCGACTCGCTTTTTGTTGCATGTCTGTGTAACTCTAATATGATCAAGAATTTCAAGACAAGACAATAATACTTTTCATATTGACTGAATTGACCAAGACAAGAGAGAAATTTTCAAGAATTTGCAAGAGCGAGACAAAAATTATAGAAACATTGTATTATCCCACTCTCGTGCAGCCCTAAATTCTTGCGTACTACAATTTGAGTCTTATCCTTTTTACCCGCGTAAGTTGCTTGACTCTACTTTACCAGTTTGGAACTGTTTGCACATACAGTCATAAAATATTCGTCCACTTTTGTAACGGGAAAATACCCGATAAAATACCAACCTACGAGCTAGAAGTAGTTGTACCCAAGATATTATAAAAGGGACAAAATGAAGCATCTATATGCGAAGACCTGGAGTTCATACTTGCAAACCCTGCCATACTGTCCCACTGAACATGACTGGACGACGAAAAAAAACCTGCACCTGGACGAATCTGGCCCAAACCTCTCTCTCAAATCAAGACCCAAGGAACCGCCCCCAAGATTGCCAAAAAAAAGCCTGAACCGCCGCCTCTGCACTACCACCACCACCACTCTGCACCACCACCACCTGAGAGCCCGACAAATCTATAAACACGAGCCGTCTCTGTCCTTGTGTGTTGCAGAATGCGCGCGGAGGGCAGGGACAGGGCTTACTGACACCGGCACACACTCACAACATCCAAGAAACCACCTCACTACAACAACAACATCAACAACTGGCCGCGCTCGCGCACAGTAACGCTCTTCTCCAGCAACAACTTCAACAGCATCCGACGACCTACAGGCCGCAGCTACAGAGACGCGCACAGACGGAGAACGTGCAGATAGTGCCGGCAGTTGATTACCGGGTACCGCTATACGCCGCTGATGGGATAGTGGCGAGGCTTCATCAGCTGAGGGCGAATATCCAGGACGATGGGGAGTTGATCGGTTACGTAGGTGTGACGAACGCAGCGCCGCTGGCACAGAGGAGGCTCGACACGGTGCAACCCGTGCAGGCACACGCCAGGTTCCAGCAGTACCAGGGACAGCAGAAACTCGAGTCGTATCACGTGCAGTATTAGGAGAATATCAATGTTTCATTTTTTTTTTTTTTTTTTTTTTTTGAGTTATTAAGATATGTTATTGAAGTATGTAGGGTTGACCGTGATACGAGGGAACCTTCGGGTGTAATTCACATTGTCTGGGCATTCGATAAATCAAACGTGATAATAATTGTTTCGCCATACGCGCGTTTCATCGATTGGTTAAAATTAAATCTATCGCTGTTCTCCATACCGACGTCCTGCCAATACTCTCCGACAAAGCTGAGCGTTCGGAAAAAATAACTAAAGCCTGGCGTAATATCGAATCAGTTTTATACATATATAGTTCAAGGCCGAATGGAAAATACTTTTAGAGTTCTGTGTATATAGTGCATCGACTTTTTATACCCCCCGGCAGCGCGCAAACCTTTTTTTCCCCCCCGTCGATTTTGAGCTATATCAGGGATTTAATTCGCAACAGCTCGCGCGCTTATTCCGGCTATCGTTCTCTCTCTTTTTTTCGGGACGCACTCAAATTTCTACGAATTTCCAATTTACGACGGCCGAACTCGAGAGCGCGCGAGTGTACGGGGATATGGGTCAATCTGAAATTTCGAGAATTTTTCAATCCCTGTTCATAATAGTTGGCGCGCGTATGCGTAGGGCCGCTGTATATGCGAGTTTCCTATAGGAAAAACAAACTGCAAAATTAGTTGTTTGCAATGTATATAAGCGAAATTATACACATTTTGGAATAATTAGGTTACGTTCAGCTTAATTTTGGCGTACACCGAGGTAATTACCATCGCGCAACGTTGTTACGAAAATTATAACGAACAATCAATTTTACTTGAAATCGAGCAAAGTCTGTACGTTCTATTACGCAACTGTTTCACGTCCGATAGCAGGAAAAATTCGTCAATAATCCTACCCGATAAAACCCCGGCAAACTACCAATTTTACAGAGCATCGCTAATTGCCGATAAATTCCATCGCGATTTGAACGCGCGCGCGAGCCCTTAAAAAACGCGTGTACCGAGAAATTTCGGGACCGTCGAAAAGGCAATTTAAAAAAAAGAGCGGCTAGACTAACAACTATCGGCGAAAAAAGAACGCAATATTCTGCTGCTGCTGTGCGCGCCTCTCTTATCGGCGCGGGTGCAATTCGTTTTCCGCCGTGCGAATTTTCCACCGCGACACAGCTGCGAGCTGCCGATCGAGGCCGCCTGGATACTTTTCCGGAGAAGTTTGGGAAAACTCGGAGGGGAGTAGGGGAAGTGGATGTATAAGTGGGGAGTATGTGGAAGACGACCTATTTGATGTTATTGCAGATTGGATCATTTTTAAGTATAACGGTTTGAAATGGCAGTAATTGTACGAAGAATCAGTAGAAATATTTAGCTTTGCTTCGGATTGTTTTCTATAATATATTATTGTGAAATGGGGGAAAATTGATTTCCTCGAGCGGGAGAGGAATCGCGAAAAACTCGGCCAAAGTTCTAAAAGTGACATTACGAATACATATACACGGACGTAGGTATAGTCCCAGACTCGCCGGGTCTGACTATAGGCACAGAACACGTATTATTCCGATATTACTCTTCACCTCGTTCTTCCCAAACTTTAACAATTTCATCCCTTAACTTCCTCTTCATCCAAAAAGAAAAAACAACTTCCAAATCATACGCAATCTGCTCACCACATTCGTCCTAAACCACAACGCAGATACAGCACGCTTTATATATACTCCAGCTATATAATTGCTCATTGTCAAGCGCAAAGAGACGAAAATCAGCCGGCATCCAGCCATCCGGAAAAAGTAAGGAACGAGTCTGCTCCTTCCGCGCGCGAAATGTGTCTCGCTCTCTTCAATTAACATTCCACGACGGTTTTCCCACGCGTACTTATATACGCGCGCGCTTTCCCTTGTCTACACGCGCGCTGCTATATACTCTTTTAAACGCCCGTGTACATGAGGAAATCTACAAATAACATTCAGTTAGAGCGACCACCAACTAAAAAAGAAAAATTTCGTGCTACATTTCTGAGACAGGATTTTTCTGGTTTTATGAGACATATAATATACGAAAACAGCCATGTACCAACGAAATCGATCTCGGACCTCAATTTTTTCAACCATTTTTAGATTAAACATGTAAAAAAATGGAAAAACTAATTCCAGCCCTAACCAGCTGAGGTATAGACTTTCTTGGAGGTTTGATGCGTTGGAACTCGGGTGTATAGTCGAACAGAGCTCATGATAATATATAAAACTATAATAAGTATTATAATAGACATTTTGTTTCAATAAAATTATCAAATGTCAAATGGACCTTTTTTCTTGAGATATGGGCAATTTAGTCTCAAATATCGTCTATTTCGATAAAAAATGATCTCTCTTCTATTGACTGTCATATTGAAAGTATTCAAGATACGAAAACGAGGAAGAAAAATTATAAAAGTAGACAGTAAAAGTTAAAATTTAAGCTCCGATTCGTTAAAGAATATTAATTTTTCAGGAAGTTACAAGCAATCAAAGATAGCATAAGAAAATGGTTAAAAATACAATCCATTTAATCGGTTATAATGAAGACAAATTTTTACTTCTAACTTTTTGCTTCTAACTTCCTGAAAAATCAATATTATTTAACGAATCAGGGCTTAAATTTTAACTATTACTGTCTACTTTTATAATTTGTCTTTCTCGTTTTCTTATCTTGAATACTTGCAATGTGTCAATAGAAGGGACATCAGTTTCTATCGAAATAAGGGATATTTGAGATGACACTGCCCATATATAAAAAAGGGCCTATGAGATGGAATTAGGCACACTTAAGCTTCATTTTTAGGTACCAGAAATCGACTCTCTAATGCCCACGAAAATCTGTTTCCCGGATGGTACAGTGCACTCTCCTTGGTAGTATCAAAGATCAAGAATATAATGACATTATAATCATGTCCAAAAATTTTATTAAATACAATGTTTATAAAGATTATGATAATTTTACTGAAATAAAATTCCAAGTTCCAACGCATCAAACCTTAGCTGGTTAGGGCATCGGAAAGGAAGTTTCGGGCCCGTGAGTTCGCCATGCACTCATTTGATTCACTCTGTCGTCTTCTCGTACGTAACATTATCTATAGTAGTATGAAAATGTAGTTTCAATGTCTAATAAGAGATCGCTCTGAGCTTGTGTAAACAATTACGAAATCTATCACCACCTTAAAAGCTATGTAATATTACACACAAACAAAGCATAACATGCTTTTTTATACGTATTTTTCCTTTTCACGCAAAACTCGAGCCCAGGGAAACCTTTTCCCTAAACTACTAATCAAAACCAGACTCATACTAAATAAAACTCTATTCTTGTACTATATTTTGATCGGAAGTGAAACATTTTTACCAGCTTCGAAAGTTACGTAATATACAAACCATGATACATTTATTGATATATTTTTTCCATTCTTTTAACATGTTTAATCTAAAAATGGTTGGAAAAACTGTGGGCCGAGATCGATTTCGACGGTACATGGCTGTTTTCGTATATGATATGTCCCATAGAACCAGAAAAATCCTGTCTCAGAAATGTAGCACGAAATTTTTTTTTTAGTTGGTGGTTGCTCTAACTGAATGTTATTTGTAGATTTCCTCACATATGCCCGTCTCTTTCGCGAGGCTAATGAATTCTTTTGCTAATTCGAACAGAGATAGGAGGAATTCGGGCTCTTTTGCTACGACGATGAGGTTTTGGAGGGTAGAGGTAAAGGAAATTAGTGCGAATTTGAATTAAAAGCGGATATTAGCTTTTGTTGAAGTAAAGAGATGAAATTCAAAGTAGTAGATTGTATGAAAATGCTTAGATCGTATAATATGTGTACTCGTGTATCGCGTTGGTCTGAGGGTATACGTGGAAGACCGCTTAAAACGTGGATAGAGCGAGTATTTCCCGAGAAAAATTACATTACTTAAGAAAGCATTTTACATGCAAATATGTTTTAAATGTTTCGTATATACCGGACTGCAGCGGATGACTTTTTACTTTGCCCGAGCCAGTTTAAAACTTCTCCCCGCGATATACATTTTAAATAGAGAAGGTAATTTTTGTCATATTTTCGAATGATTTGGAAGTTGTCGCTTAAAAGCTGTTAGAGCGAGATATATTATTATAAAGTATAACATTTTCGTAGTACTTGAATTCTGACTAACTCGCGTTTTTCTGGCGTATAATTTATCAATTTACTTTAAAGTATAGTCTTAGAGAATGCAAAAAATATACGAACTATAATACAAAAAATTCTAAACGTTAATTAACGCGAAACTAGGCCACAAATCCATCGTATCATCATCTTACAGTCATCTCACACGTATTAACAAAAACGTAGCCCAATTCTTGCCAAATCCATCCGCACTGTATAGCCTCCAAAAACACGCGCACACCTACTACACGCGCATTTGCGTCTCGAAGACAAAGTTCGCTCTTTCTCTTTCTCTCGAGCGGTCGGCAAAACCCTCGGCCGGAGAATGCGACGCTGATTATTAATAGGGTCCCAGCTCCCGCAAAAAGCTTATCGCGCGGTATACGTGCTCGCTCTGGATATATATTATACGTAGCGTGGAAGAAGGTGACTGATAAATATTTATATATGTGAACTTGAAATTGAATAATTTTGAAGTAGTTGTATAGTCTAGGTTATTAATAATATTAGTAGAGTTTAGATTGAGAGGAGATAAAGTAGTTATACTCGCGGCTATCAATCATAATAAAAAAAAAGCAAAGGTATATTTAGTTTATCGTCTTACGTCCTAGTGCAATTTCTAATATTTGTGTGATGTCAGGAATAGCAAATTAATTCATTAAACATGCACTTTAATAACAATCTCGTTGACATATTTACGCTTAGATATATAATTTGTGTCACATTTTCCATATTCATTTACCAGTCGGTTTAACTACTTACCCGCACTTAAATACAGTATTAAAGTCAACATAATTTATTCACATTTATGTAACTATTCGCATATAAAAAGCCGCATTTAAAACATATTATATATAAAATAATGTTGATTAATGAAAAAGGTAATAACGTGTGAAAATTTCGAACAAAAAGGCAGCCGTCGTGCATTTTACATTACTTTTATACACTAACAGCCGCACGCGAGAGCTCGTGCCATTCATTACGTGTTTGCCGAGGGAAATCTCGCGTATTGAAAATTAACACACATGCCGATAACTCAAATAATCCAACCATCAGCGGCTCTATTAATAATAATAACTCCCGGCATGTACTTTTAATTTTACAACCAATCGATGAAATATCCTCGCGCACGCGTTATTGCTATATATGCGCATATCAGAAAATCCAATGATCGTGATAATTAGCGCGGCGAGTCTATTATTAATTAAACAAAAACGCCATGCGCTCGTGGAATACTTTCGACGCATTTTTCTTTTTTCACTCTCCATTAAACGCGCGCACGTGTATGAAACTATATGAAATTTTTTTTCCGGACGCCGAGCTGTCCTATATAACGCCGTCGGCTTTCGATTTGTAGTACGCGGGCAGTGAGGAATAAAAAAAAGAACGAAGTGAGACAATAAACGAAACGAAATACTCAGTGTATACGAGATATACGTAACTTTTCGCAAATACTCAGCTGTTGGGGAGGGATTATACGCGTGCGTTGTGCACGTAGATACATATATACGTATATTGTGTGACTCGGTAAGAGAGAGGATTAATTATCTTCGCGACTGTGATAAAGGAAATCGATTATTGCATTACAGCGTCGATCGAGGAAGGAGGAGAACAGGGGGTGCACAGAAACTTCAGGGCCAGTGCTTTTTAGCTTTAACTGTATCTATAATTTATATATTATATATAAAAACATATACATACCCTTTTATAGAAGGGCATTTCAAGTATTCGTAGATATAGTACGCAAAATGTTTTATTTTTTTTTACATATATAGATTTATATATATTTTATTTTTTATACGATATTTTTTATGGGAAACATATATATATATATTTTTATACGCCGAGCAAAGATTTTTTTTTCCTATAGAATTGAGATTCTATGCATACGTAATAGCACTTACCGATGTATTTTTTTGTAAACATTTATTGATATACTTTTGTATGTTTATTGTATAACTTTTTTCGCACCGTATTTTTGAATAAAAAAAAATTATAAAAATTTCGTCAGTTATTACCATTTGGTCGTTATATATTAGGTTTTGAAATTGGGCTTTACAAATAAATTGATTTCAATAGGATACAGGATCCCACCAAAGGAAAACGAAACGACGAATATTCAAATGGATTTTTGACAGCTTAAGCACACGTCAAATAATTGTATAGGTATAAAATTATTTTCAACAAGCTTTACCGAGAACCGTCGCTTTACTAATAAGAAGCAATTCAACATTTCTCAAAGTACTGACTCTATACGCGGACAGGCCATTATTTCACCGAATTTAAAATAAATTTTTTTATATTTAACGATACCTGTAATTCACAATTTGCATAAAAAGGGGAAATTTAAACTCTGCCCTGGATACGGCTACGAGTCCCAATTTTCTTGTAACACTTTTGACGTCCAATTTGTAGTTTAGACTATACGAATCACTTCCCAAAAGTGAAACTACGATCTTTACGACGAATTGTATTAAAAGTATTACAACACAGATCACTCTGGCTAAAACTTTTCAAAAAACCTCCTAATTAAATGCTGATCGTCGTACATAAAGTATCCTGCCAATCGACATCAATCCCCGTCGCCAACTGAACGACGAAAAAAAAAAAAAAACCACAGAAGCCGCACACATAATTCAAGCTTCCCTCTCTCTCACTCTCTAGCTGCAAGCTATATATATACCCCGAAATCGAAGCCATTGTCGCTGCCGGCAATTACGTCCCTCACCCGGGCTATTTACAAGTTGGCCAAATCTAATTGGCGAACTTTCGCTCGCTCTTTCTTTTTCTATCGGTCGCTATTTGTCTCTCTCTCTCTCACACGCTCTGCTCTTCTTCTTCTTTCAGTCGAAGCTGAACTGCGAGGTCCTGGACGACGGACTGGCGTTCGAAGTGCGATGGGCCGTCGCCGGGGACAGCATAGTCGTGCAGCTCGTGGGAAAACTTGGTAAGTTTTTGCTCTAGCGTGGGTGCAACGTATATATGTGACCTTTATCGTATATTATGTGAAAGTAGCAGTGTTTATTAGATTGTTATAAACTTTTTTTTTATAACAATCTATTACTAATGCGTTCGGAAAGCTCGAATTATTTCTTTTAAAATGTATAATAAAGAATAAAGCTTCGTATAATATAGAATAAAGATTCGTTCGCGAATAGAATTGTTATTCTAGAAAGTATATAAACACCACGCGTAGAAATATTGTTTGTCCGTGTAGGTGAAAATTGTCTTTTACAAGCGACTTTCTAAGCTCGAAAAAGCCGCGACGAGGAAAGTGTTTGTCTTTCACAAATGCAAACCAGTCCCTTGCGCAGGTAAAAGTGAAAAATTTCCATTAGAGCGCGTTAATTGGTTCGCGTCATGTCAAATGTCCGAGTCCCATCAAAGCGGACGACTTTTCGTTATAAGGAAGTTCTCTCGGGGCGACATTTATGGTGTTGACTAATAAATACTTTTCCTTATTAAACTCTCGTGAGAATATAAAAATTCAATCACCAAACAAGATATATATTATATATGGAAATTTGCATTGATCGAAGATATAACTTTTGTCCGACGCTTTCTTGGGAAAGTTTAATCAATTTATTATGCCTAAAGATATAACTATAGGTTGTAGTAAACAAATCAATTTAAAATCCTTTCGCCGCCGCGTTATCTGCGATGCCCCGTACTTTTCCCCATTGAATAATACATGAACATTATATTGCGAAACTTCTCAAATTCTTTCATCACACTCTACTGCTTTTATCAACCAATTGTTACAAAAAAAAAATCTATACCTAAATCAACAGCATATCCATATCCACAGCACAATATACTCCTATATGTGACGAAAAATCATCCTCGACCTTCGACTCTCCACTTCCTCGTCTTTCGCCTCTACTCTCCTATCGATTTCCATCCACTCGCGCGCGCTCTTGGCTCTCGTTACGTAAGCCGATTTGTCTGCGCCCAGCAAAGCTGCGGCATTCCCTAATTAATATCAGCTGCAGCCTACAAGTAGGAGAGGGGCTGGGAAATATATAGCAAATTGCCACGATCAACGGCTGCAACGAATAAAGCGCGCGCTAATTAATGGTCGCGTGTATATACTTAGATTTTGAGATTCGCGGAGTTGAGTTTGTGTGTATACGTACCTATAAGGAGAGGGTTCAAGGAGCTCGCGAAGTATGCAAAAAAGGAGACGAAAGAAACGGGGAATTTACTTTCACGAGTTTTTTAAAGTTCCGTTTTGAGCGAGATGTATATCCTATATACGGTTATTTTTGTTTGGAGCGCGCTGTGGAGTGGTTATTTCACTCGATGAGCTGCAGCTTTGACGTCAGTGCGCGGATGAATGCACGAGGCGCGGTATCCCGAATCTGGGCGTAAAATGCGCTTACAATATTTGCATATGTTACACAGATTAATATTAATGCCGTAATGTGAAAGAGTGTATAACGGTGTATTGATTTCATGCTGCACACGGTGATTTAAATAATAATGGAATGTAATTGTTCATCGATGAAGATACGTATTGACGGGTATGAATATTAAAGTAGTGATTGTTAATATGCGTCAATTTTGAAATTCTAAATTTTAACCTGTATACGAATACATTATGTGGGAAATGTCTCTTATATATACTGGATTTGAATAATTAGAAGTTTTATGAATAAAAGATGAGTGAAAATAATATCGAAATTTGATAATGTTACAATTGTTCGGAATTATTTTACAAATATCGCTTTCCAGGTCACAATATTATCTTCGCTATTCCGTATTCAAAGTATACCGGATAATTCAACCATCAAGGCAAAAAAAAAGGAAAAAAATCGAAACATGCGCAGCTTATCATAATAACGTCGCTAATTTAAAAGGGCTCAAAGAAAAAATGACGCGGCTACTTTCTTAACAGGGATTACTTTTGCGCTCCGAGCCATTTCACAAAGTGCACGCGAAGAGACGAATAAGCGCCGGTCGCGGATGATACGAATATCTCAGTAACGCTTGAAATATCCGACCAATTATCTTGATTGGAAATTTAATCGGATTATTTTATAATCCGCGGGCAAAAAGGGCTGCGCGCGCGCAGAAAGAGTGCTGCAAAAAGTCGTCGGTATATAGTACTATACACTCGCGCGAGGCGCGCGCGTATTGCGATGCAGTAACTTAATATTTCAAGAAGCCGCTTAGACGAGCGAGCGAGACCTTTTCTCGCTGCTGCCTACCTCTTGCGCGCGCAAAAGCTGCTTTTAGCAAAATTGTAATTATTGCCCGTTTAATTAACTATATTAAAGTTGAAAAAATTGATTTCCCCATAGCTTTATACTTTGTCGCGGAGCGGAGCGAAAATTAATAGGAGTACGAGTGCTTCTTTCCTGGTAAAATTAATAATATATATCGATAATAAAGTATACGAAGTGCATAATACACAGGCGCAGGTGTAATTATAGCGAAAGTCAAAGCGAATAAGCGTTATTCTTAAAACATCAATACCTCCATAGTGTTCAATAGAATCCAAAACAAAACATTTTGTATAACACAGAAGCCCGCGATAACTTTCTAACAAATATTCCTCTTCTCAATAATAACACTCTTATATACATACAAAAACCATAACCACTATACATAGAAATTCCTGAACCGTGCCATCAGCCAAAAACCATCCTAACGATCGCTCCAGCTTCCGCCTCCTCTTTTTCGGAGCTCGCATAACTGTACCCAACACCGCAGCGCCTCCCACAGCGTAAAAACAAAAAAGGGCAAAAACCAGCAACGATTGCAAAAAGCGCTCGCTCGCTCGCGATCCAGTTATCCGCGCATCGCGTCCTCGAAAAGAAACCGACAGTCGGCCGGCTTATATACATGTATATATACGCGACACCGTTGATCGGTTGCGAAATGCAGCGACGAGGAGAAAGGCGCGCCGCCTGCAGGTTTTCGCCCGCGGCCTGTGCAGCACGTGTGTGTGTATGTGCGGACACCGGGTTACGACACTTTCACCGGCGCGCGTGTAAGTACATGCCGGGATATCTCGTTGAGATAGAGAAGAGAGAGAGATGCATGTCAGGTTTTTTTTTATATAGGATGAGTTCGGGATGATTTGGCGGTTTATTGGTCGATGGGTATATATGTTTACGTTTAAATGTAAAGTGAAAGAAGGATGTGTCATCGGGTGTATTATGGAGATCGGACAGTTATAAGTTATATGTATTATGAGTGAATAGAAATCAGCCGAGGGAATCTCTCAATTTGTACATTTTTATTATATACGAATTCCGATGTCATTTATCATGACTTTCTCGCGTTTATTCATTGTATTATACAGACAACGGGCTATTGTATTATATTATTATATACTCGGCCTGTGTGAGTCCCCCCGGCTCATATTAATTTAACGATTCAATTACATTATGTAAGAGAGGCTCTCGTCGAACTATTACCCACGTTACATCAGCGAATGCGGATGACGAAAAAAGCGCAACGATAATATTCTGCGTGCGTGCGTTTCGAATTCGCAAATTATTATACAGTATATTGCGTATATATATAATCATCCTTAATTTGTCAATGCTTGAGACCTCATTTTATTACTTTCATATATATTTGACATTATGATATTCCTAATGTTACAGAGGACAATCAATACATGTCGTTCGGTCTGTCGGCCGACTCGAAGAGGAGCATCATGGTAGGCGGTGACGTCGTCGTCGCCTGGGTGGACAAGCAGACGCTTCAAGGTTACGCCGTCGACTACTTCCTGGACGCCAAGTCACAATGCTCCGGTGGTCGCGGCAGCTGTCCCGACGTTAAGGTTCAAGTAAGTCGAATATATCATCCATTTGTTAAATTCTCTGATTTTTAAAGATTATTATATACATTATTATATCGATGAATTTCTTGAATTGTATTTAAACGCGATAATGTTTTCATACGTGTATGTGGGTATTGTTTCCAAGAAGCTTCGAGACTAATGTTGGTTAAAGTAACGCAAGCCAGAGACGAATTATTTCCACGCAGTTACCCTTCCCCCGCACCTATGTCGAACGAAGAGTCGGAAAAAAAAGTTAATCCATATAGAGGCGGAGGACTATACCGCGTGCTGGAAAGTCTCATGAATATAGCAAAGTCCCATTATGAAAATGTTTTTCCAAAGGTCATTGAATTGAATACCAACGAGCGATAACTCTGCGACACGTATTTTCTCGTTATACATTGATATAAATTGAATTTACTTTAAATTTATATTTAAATGTTGAAAAGATGACGTTAAAGGCGCATACTTCTTCAAGTGGAAATGTCATATAAAAACATGCTCTCTTCGAGCTGGCTACTTTAAATGCATCTTGTCGCTTCGAGAGATCCGGTTTACTTTTCGTTTCTGAAGAAAGTGGATATATAAAGCCGATAAACAAATAAAACTTTTACCAAAACACATATACCTTAAGTAATTTTCGCACATAATTATATACTTGAACATTTATTACTTAATTCAACGACCGCGTTTAAAAATTTCGACGTATCAAAAATAACAACAAACCTACTTTCAGGAAAACACAAATTCCGTGCGCCTTCTGAACGCGGCGATGGTGAACGGCTACAGCATCGTCACTTATCAGCGGTCCCTGAAAGCCAGCGACGAACTGGACCGACCGATCCTGACCAACGGCTCGCAGGCGATTATCTGGGCGGTAGGCCCGCTGAATGACAAGAGCGAGGTCAGCTTCCATAGCAACTACCTGCACGGCGACCAGCTGATCGAGTTCGGTCGTCCACCAGCATGGAACTGTCCGATGCCCGAGGTCCAGAACGAGAAGCCTCAGAAGGAGCAGCCTCAACAGCAGCAGACGCAGCAGACGCATCAGAAGCTAGTGGCGGCCGATAATAGTGCGGCTGCGCATCAAGTGCACCACGATCAAGAGAGCAGCCAGGTTGGTGTGGAGAGAGAAAGAGATAAGGGCGAGTTGGAGGGAGAGGGTTTTGGAAAGGGGTGATTGAAAGTTTGGAAACGGTAGGGTTGGATGAGTTGGCGATGGAGAGTTGAGATTGGTCGGGAAAATTTCGGGTTCAGATAAGAAGTGTAATTTTTTTTTTTGAGATTTATTTTTTGCGCAGTTACACGGTTTAAGGAAAATTGCATGAGTTTCTTTTAAAAGATACGATTACTTAAAGTACTATTCTTGATTAATTCAGTAATATTAATCGTCGAGGTTTTTATTTAAAGTCTTATAAAATGTTTAAAAAATGAAGGTTGAAAAATGGGGATGCATTTTTTAGAAGTTTTATTTATATATGCTTGATATATTAAATATTTGGTATAATTGGTGATTAAAAGATTTAATACAAAAAAGAAAAAGAAATTAATTTAACACAAATTTTTACTGTTATAGCTATATCACTTCTAAAATATTAATATCTTCCTCATGTTAATAATTATATATCAGTACATTTTCATTATTTTTTTTTTTTACTATACACAATTCGTTCATCAATCGACTACACATTTAAAAACTATAAATTAAATTATACATTATCAACAATACAAAAACTTGTTATGAATACAAATTCACAATATACTCTATACAGAAATTAAATTCACCAGAAAAACGCTCCCCGCTTAATTACCGCAACGCATATCCTCGCCTGCTTTTTAATCTCTCATCTTAATTCCTCGCCCATACACAGCTGTCACCGACGACGAGGCGTCCGCAGAGGCTCCCAGCTACGCCCGCCCCGGCGTCCACGACCGACGCCTGGGAAATCCCGCCGATTCAGTGCTTCGAGCCCGAGGACGGCGTCTTCTACGCCCAGATGGGACCGACCGGTGGCAAACACGGCTACCCTGCCATCACCGGTAATGTCCCTTATATTAATTAAAATTTGAAAAACGGAGAGTATAATATTAGAGGATTTTCACATATATTAATGCGAGAGCTTTTGACGGAACTAGGTCACGTCGGCTGGGGCATCGCCTGGTACATAAACGGCCTTCTCATCCCTGAGGTCCATGTCGTCAGAGGCAAGCAGTACACCTTCGTTGTCGAGGGCGGTGACGATGCCGAGACGCCCGCGCGCTATCATCCCTTCTATATCACCAACGATTCCGTCGGTGGTTATCAGCACAAGTCGCCCGAGGAGCGAGCCGTAAGTTTTGATCTTTTTTTCCTGTCCTATACACACCCCATGTCGTTTTTATCGACTATACCCGATCATTAATCACGTCTATATAATAATATGAAGACAATCTCGTCACATTTGATTTAGTATTGCAGGAAGATATTTTTCTAAAATAAGTTATTTTTATTTTGGATACAACAAATAAGTTATCATATATAGGCATTTCAATTCATAATGATCATAAGTTATTCTAGAAATAAAGTATTTATTTATACCACTACTAATCCGAAACAAACTTTAACAGCATGTATTATAACACCCGATCAAATACTAACCAAAATCAACAAATCTCAGCTATAACAAAGATTACAAAAGCAATTACATAACGAAAATATCAATATATCTCAAAACGCTAACGCTCGAATCCGCACCGCAGAACGTGACGATATTCGCGGGTGTGCGCCGTCAGCGAGGTGTGGTACGGCCGACTGGGGTAGGCCGGCTCTGCAACTGGGTGCCCGATCAGAAACAGCCACCAGCCGATGAGTTCAGCTCCTTCGGCGCGTACCAGCGCACCCTTACTCTGGAATGCGACCCCGGCGATCCCGGCGTCGTAGAGTGGACGCCCGACAATGACACGCCCGACACAGTTTACTATCAGGTACATGTGTGTGCAAATGGATGTGTGTATGTATGTGGTGTGGCAACTTCTTGTCGAGTGTCGTGGACGTTAAGTGTTGTGAGATGTGGGTTGGGAAAAGTAAAAATGGGAATTAAGCGAAAGTGATAGGTTTAAATAGATGTAGGTTCATCAAAAAGTATCTGGACCTAACAATCCAGTTGTTTAAAGTAAATTAATATGAATTCGAATTATAGAACCAATTATGGTGTTAAATTTTTATATTCCTTGGATATTAAGGTGCAATGAGTGTAGTTAGACAAAATTAAATTGCAATATTTGATTGAGCTGGAAAAAAATGTTGGTATGATGATTAGTAAATGTAGGCCTGACCAAATCCTACGATACGAGTATTAAAAAACCTATATTCTATTTTAGTGCTTCACGCATCGTTATCTCGGCTGGAAGATCCACGTGCACGACGCTTGCGACTCCCAAAAGGCTGCAGCCAGCGAGCAGCACGCCGTGGTCGTTGAACCCAGTGCCGATGCTGATATCCAACAGCAGCAGTCCGGGGATCTGGAACCTGAGGCCAGCATAAGGGCGAATCCGAGCAAGGTAACGCCCTCGCCGGAGTTCTTCCAGCATCACCAGGAGTACAGCTCCCAGGATTACGATTACCTGCGCAATCAAGCGAGCAATCATCCATCGTCGCTTCATCATCATCATCATCATCAGCTTCATCATCATCCGCAATCGGCGACTAATAATAATCCCGCCAAGCTAATAACAGGTCCTTACATGCGCGACCATTATCAGCCTCATTATCATTACAATCATTATTATAATTATAATCGTAATGTACCTCCGCCGCCGCCACCGCAACTAACCCTCATGCCCTCCTCATATGTCGATCAGCATATCGAGGACCAGCGACGCTCGCCCACTAAACTTACCTACGACGCTATCAATTACATAATCCAACGCGAAAGTAACAATAATAATAACAACGATTATAACCATCATTACCATCATCACCATGCCCATCCGACCCATTACCATCATCAACCGGCATCACCACCATCCCTGGCTTCTTACGCTGTCCAGGAGCCCAGTAGTAGTAGCAGCAGCAGTAGCTATGCTAGCGCCACCGAGGCCGAGTCCCAAAGTACCGAACCCACTAGTCCCGATTCACAATACCCAAAACTCGTTGCAGATCACCACCAAGTAATGAGACGACCCGCGGCGTCCGTCCTCGTGAACCAGGTGGTGGCTGGACCCGGTTCCCCGATGCGCGTCTCCTATTCCGTGCCCGCCGCCTCACCCAACAACCTCATCTACGCCAGGACGCAGCAACAGCAGCAGCAGCAAGCTGAAAATAGTATGAGAATGCAACCACCACCACCACCACCACAACCACAAATTATGATCGTGCCGAAGAGATCCCAAGTCCCGCCTCCACCCGCGTACTATCAGACGGCGCTCAGACGACATCCCCAGATGACAAATTCGATAGCGTACCAGCAGCAACAGCAGCAAGCGATAGGAGCCAGCTCTATGGTATCTGTCGCGAGACCACCTGTCTTCTACGAGAGAAAAAAGGCTGTTTACAAAGATAGGTTGCAGGGACCTATGATATCCAGAATGCAAACTCTTGGCAAGCAGGCCTACCATCGTGACCATTATTATCATCATCAGCCAACGAAACTCATGAAAGTCGACCTAAAGCAACAACAACAGAGAGCTAAGATCGAGGCAAAAGTTGCCCAGAGCGAGGCTCTATCGTCTGAGCACAAACCCAGCTTAATGAGACCATTGATGATGAAGCCAGCGAGGAATACAGGCTTCGATCCTGGATCCATTGTCATCGAGAAAGGATTCAAACCTATCCTCAAGAGGAATTCAAATGAAAATACTAATAATAATAATGATAATAGCAATAACAACAGTGTTAACAAACATTTGGAACAAAGGAGTTTAGAAATGATGATGCAAGATGAGGAAATTAAAGAAGCAGCATCGGATAAGTACAATGATAGCTTTGAACCAGTCTTTATTCCATCCCCGCCCGATCGTAACGGAATAAAAAAACAATCAAAAAAGAAAGTCCAACTTGTCAGGACAAAATTAAAACTGGATAGCGTAGATGACATGGAAATGGCTGCTGCTGACAGAGAACGATTAGATTTTACCTACCTGTACTTGCCAACCGCATCGTCTGCCACTGTGTACTCGAAAAGGAGTCCTAAATCGAGTTCATCCACTCACTTATCACCTGTACCTTCAAATTCCAGCCTGAGTTCCGAATCGCACGATGATCCAAGACACAGTAATTCGACTCTAGAAGTACAGTCACAGACTCACGAGTCCCACGTAAATTCGAGGCACTTGATGCTGAAGCGAACAAAGCGATCAGCTCAAAGCCAAATGAAAAGTGAAAACTGGGACGCCACGTACAGCCGCAGCCAAGACCAGGATAATCACAAAGACAATGCAAGGCACGATCACGACCATGACACCACGGGCCACGACGACCACAACCAAAGCCAGAAGAGCCACAGTAACGGCCACAAGTCCACTGACCAGACGTATCAGGCCAGCACCGGGGAGATTATTCTGGCGAACGTCGAATACATTGTCCTGACCGTCATTCTATACTACGCGCTCTGAGCAAAGACAACGACATGATCGTCATCGTCATCGCGCAACCTGACTGATCGTTTATTTCTCTAATTATTGACCTCTGTTCCTTGTCGTCCGATCACGCGAAATAGGGAGCATACGCGCGGTTATCCAGACGCTTTATCGATACAGCGTCCGATGAGGGCTTTTTTTTATCAATCTCGGGACAGCGACGATAATCCCTTCCCTCGTTGATTTCGACTGAAGATATGCCTGGAAGGTGAAATTCTATATATTGACAAGAGACTCGGAAGATTTCAAATCAAATGTAATCAATGTATCTTATTCCTCTTGTATTCCGTAAGGACATCATAGTTTCGTGGCGTGTATTTTATCTTTCTAGTTATTTTTTTTAATCTTTTTATATAACTAGCGGAATTTACAGACTTATGAGCTTTTTTTTATAAAAGATGTACTGTGTGATCTTTCGTTGTATATGAATAATCTTGTTGCCGAACTGAACCTTATATATATGCAAGAATGTATTTTTATTGATAAAAGAAAATTTATTGTCACTAATTATTATTGATGTACGTGAGAAGGATATATATACAATGGAAGATCAACAAGAGAAATTAACGACTTACGTACAAACTAGTAGTCGTAGTGAAAAAAAAAATGATTTATTTGTTAGAATCATAATAATGAAGTAGTAAGTAACAGGAGATTGTTAAGTTTGCAGACTTGTCACATTGTACA
Source organism: Torymus auratus (assembly GCA_900474315.1). NCBI lineage: Eukaryota > Metazoa > Arthropoda > Insecta > Hymenoptera > Torymidae > Torymus > Torymus auratus. Next base: position 3,898 of record UXGD01002940.1, on the reverse strand, counting down.
TAGATGCAGAAGAGTGTATTTGTTAATAAAGTATTAAGTGATATAAAGCTTTATTTATTATGATGTATCCTTACTTTTATTTTCAGATGCTTCTCCTTTCCAACGGCGGTTTTTATTTCTTTCCTCTTTAGGTGACATGCAATTTTCGCGGTTCGACGGTAAAAGGAAATTTTATGATCGCACCGGATTGAAAGTCTATACGACTACTATCTCTGTTCTCGCAGATCGAAGAAAGATTGAGCTTTCTCGACTTGCAGCTTCAACTTTACTTTAATACTTTAGACTTCGATCGTCAAAGAAAACTTTCATTGACCTTCTTTCCGCAGCTGCCAGCATCAATCCTAATTTTGTTTTGATCTAATGTCCCTTTACAATTAAGGTCATTCGTCACCCATGTTTTCAATCGACTAAAGGAAACGTTTTTATTTGCAATATCCTTATTAAAATTTTCATTACATAACAGCAACACCGAAGTAAGTTAGTTTTATAAAATTAAATAACTTATTTACTCTTTGATCGATAAATGGTATTTATATAAAACTGTATAAATAAAAATAATTTAATTTATATTCTTTACAAAAGTAATAAAATCAAGTTCAATTTTCATTAATAACATTACTCGTGGCCTTAATTTTCTGAAGTTTTGTCCTCCTAGTTGGTTTACGCTTATTAACCGAAGGAATACCAACAATGTTCTTCTGTGGCCAAGGCGGGTTTCGATGCGACTTCAAGTGATCCAACGGTTGATTCTTCTTATAAGTGTTTCTGTTGTATTGGAGCATCTGACTTAGTCCACCAGTCTTCAACCTCTCTGCGTTTAATTTCTTACTATTACTGTCATTGTCTTTGCGATTATTACTATCATCAGCGACCGAGTCCTTCTCATTACTCTTATCCTCTTTACTAATATCATTGTAATCATCGTCATCTTTTGGAACTTTTCCACCATTGTTATCATCAGAATCGCTGTGCCAGTCGTCACTGTCATTCGGATACTGCCATTCATCGCCAATTCTATCTTGACCCCACGGTCCATTCCAGTATTCCAAAGTTTCACAGTTACACTGTGTCTTGTGAGGACTAAAACCGAAAGGGACTGGTGGCCATTGGACCAAGTAAGGCACTCCCGAGTAATATAAGTAACTTTGAGGTGCGTAAGGCCAGAAGTTCTCACCCATAAAATGCCCAGAATGCCTCTTGTGCCTACTTTTTAATCCACTTTGTTCATCTGTATTGACTTCGTGCAGAAATCGTTTACGTCGTATAGAACTGAACGTTTCTTTCTTCTCTTTAACTAAACCATTTTTCAAAATATGGTCATCAAGTAAATTTTCATTATCCTTTACATCTTCCCTTACGATATAAATCAACAAACCTTGATCTATTGCATCTGGTACCAACGCTGTATAAACTTTTTCTTTTCTTCCAACTTTACTCTCAAAATATTTTTGTAACATTTCACGTAATCTACCATTCATAATGAACCTTGCAATAGCATTGATAAAAGTCCGTACCTTATCTCTTGGCATATTTTGAAAATACTCCTTCATTTGAAACTTCACCAACACACCAGCCACTTCCTTACCCCCAACCAAACTTCCTCTCCCGTCTCCCACCAGCACATCCCAATCATCTGGCAAATTCAGCTCCTTTGCTTTTTCGCGCGCTTCCAACTTCGTATCTCCTTCTCTACCGGAGATTATAGCGCTCGTCTTGGCCGCCCCTTTGATGTTCCGCGCTCGGGACAGAGCCGAGGAAATCGATGTTAGCCTTTGTGCGAAGACTCGCGCTGCTGCTGCTGCTGCGTTTCCTCCGGAGACCCGCTGTCCGGCTGCGCCACTGACACCTGTTCTGTAAGGATATAGAGTGCGGAAAGTCAGTACCGCACGCAGAAAGTTTGGTATGGTTTTGAGGAGGGTTTAATTCGGTGGGATGGGTGGAAAAGGAAAGGTTTGGTTAAATTGTTTACTTTTAATGTCAGAGGATCAACATATATTTTGTATTGAAAAATGAATGTTCTCAATTCATTGTAGTGAATTAATAAATGGATAATCGTAATATTTATCTCTATTTGTGAATAAAAAAAAATATTAATTAATAGACTCTTGCTATACATAACCATCGAATGTAAAGTTCATTGATTCAGAGTATAAGTTCCTATAAACAACCCGCCTTAATGCTATGTTTGTTTTGTTTTGGTATTTGACTAGAGAACTCATACCCCATTATATAACTATGTGCATAATATACTTTGATCGATAAATCTGACGAACAAATAGCATAAGCGATTAATTAATTTTCATAAACGCGCGTCTGTAGAATCATTTTTGGTCAATTAAATAATGATTAATAATTTGTATACGCTGCTAACGACTTGGTTATTATTACATCGAAATTAAACTTTTATTTATTTTTTGCAAATATAATTGGGATTATAGCTACTTATATTATATTAAAATTAAAGGAGATTTAATTAAATGTTATGTATTCATAATTACTATTTCGCAAAGTTTAAAAAAAAGATAAGAGAATAATCAATATATATATAAGTACTAAAGTGTTTCATTGCTTCCGTTTCGAATAAATCTATAATTACGGTACTCCAAAAACAAAACACGACTTGATCTCCAATCTCAGTGCCGCAGACCTGACGCAATCAATGCTTCACCTAACGCCATAAACTCGTTACTAATCAGGTATACAAGAGCGCACCAATTTCTTCCACGATAAGCTCATGCATGCACCACCTATTCGCGCGCATTCCAATATGTATGCCCAACTAACACACACTACACTTATACGAACCGAAATAAAAGAACTAATATATCAGCCGAGCCGAGCCGACGACGACGACGTCGCAGAAAATTCAGCTGGCGCGCGCGAAATTAAATTTCCTCGTCAGACCAGCTTCATGCACACGCCACATTATTATAACACGCGCGAGACGTATCCAATATGTATATAATACGATGTGCATATGTGTTCCCCCATTTGTACTTGTCTCTCGCGCGGGTGTGCAGCAAGGCGCGAAAGACGGTGAAATTCAAGAGGCCGGTTTTTCTTACTCGGAAATTCTTGCTGCTGCAGCGGCGGCGAGGATGACGAGTAATTGGAGGAGGAAGAGGCAGTAGAGGTGACGAGACCGGCTGATTCGTCGGAGCCGCTGCATATTGATCTATACCGTTGTGTATGCGCACTGTATATAACATGCGCGCTTGTCGCGAGAGAGAGATTTTCGTGCGACTGTTCGTTTCCGTAAGATTAACCGGATACGCGTGAAACTACATGTACGTATATAGGTATACATAAGCTGAAATGCACATTCGAGCGGTATATGCGTATAATTCAAGCTGTAGGCGGTGAAATCAATTGTGATGCATGCCTATTCGTTATCGCTCTGGGAGGGAATTTGATTAGACGCGACGATTATGACTAATTACGCGTCGTTTTGATCCTGCATTAGCAGCGAACTCGGTGCGGAAATTGTTGGTATTCAGAGCGCGGGCGTCGCATTTTTTTTCGTTCGGTTTGGAAACCCGAAAGCAGCTCGCTTAAGTATCGGTGGTGCAGTTGTAAGTACTTGATTTACAATCGAAAATTTTCCAGACGAATTTACATCGGGTTTGAGTTGGGAGATTTTCGTCAATCATTGATTTGCCGTTCGTAAAAGTAGACTGTAGTTATATATTTAAATTATTACTTATTTATTTATTAAAATATCTTTTCTATTATACAATCGCTTCGCTGGAGCGATAAACTCACACTAGCACAAGAATCATTTTCATCGTACTATATAGTATCGAAAAGTACTATATTTATTCAATAGTATATTGTGTGCCAAGGGCGCAAAGTGGGCTTTTTTAGACCGAGTGTGGAGTTTGCAGTACGAGTCGAAGGC